>DWHP01000894.1:0-17642 GCA_018247895.1 Parnassius honrathi
AAGGCTGACAACGCATCTGCATTTTGATTCGCGAACGAGGATAGATGTAGATGTCTATGGGCCACAGCAACCACTTATCATCAGGTGGACGGTGTGCTCGTTTGTCACCCTATGCTATAAAAAAATGTTAAAAATTAATTGACTAAGATCAGCGTGATAAAATCAAATGATGTCTTACTTAGTTTGAAGAGCATCTGCTGCTCTCCCTCAATTGCGTGCATTATCCCCAGCACCACTACTCCCAAAACGACACGTGTTTCGCCTCCACACGTGGTATCCTCAGGTGAAATAGACTCCGCGGCGACTGACCGCTAATTAATTACATCCTTAATATGATGGATTTCCGCAAAGTAATGCCTAATTCTGTTAAATAACATACCATCTATTCTGGATCAACTTCGCCTGGGGCTAAAATGAAATGCACCTTGCCAGTTGGAAGGATCTCTAGTTCTCGTCATTCACCATACGAACTTAGCTTACTGTTCCGAGTCTTTTGTTGATTCAGACTACCTAATAAAATCATAAGAAATGCAATTGAAGAAATTGACGGATAGATAGACGTCAACTTGAAATCTGGCTTTTCTTGTCCGAAACGATAGAAAGGAGAAGGAGACCATTACAACATTTTTGTGCCCAAGTGTTAACTGGTAGTACGACCATGATGTCATGAAAGGCTTTGAGACGTATTCCAAAATAGCATGGCCGCGTCAGTCATGTCATCTAGATTCTCGGTGACCAATAACGAAGAAAAGCTGCGGTTTTCAAGGCAACGGTGGTGTAAAAGTGGTGAAACGAGCAGTGAAAGTTCTAGCAACATACATAGAACACATAATATAGAGTATATGTACTTGTAAACTTAAATTTAGATTCATAATATAAAAATAATTATGATTTTATTGGCGTACTTAGTGACGCGATGCTTGTCACAAACGCTTACGTCAGCTACGTTACCTGCGTTGCGCCGTGGGTGCTCACGAAGCGGGACCAATTTCTTGTCGGTGACGCATTTGACATTTACGTTTTCCTTGCCTTACAACTGATCAACCGATGGTCACGTGGTAGAGTCACGCTGCAGCTATATTACGGTTGTAGCACGAGTGCGTCGGTGTCTCGTATGGTGAGCGTATAGAACTGGAGATCCTTTTTTCCCCATAGAACAATGTAATTACTTGTATTGGAAAATTAATTACACAAAATGAAGAATTACGTTTACATGCAATTATCATAAATAAAACTAAAATCGATAAAAATTTAAATATTGTTTCACAAATATTCTACTTAATACTTTTCGTGTCATAGTAATTAAACGTTTTTCATGTCTTAATAGATTATAAATTAAATATATTAAGCAGTACATGAACAAAAAAAATTACATTCATTAGGTTTATTTTTGTCATTTAAGTAATCGTCATAGAATACATATACAGAGTGAGGTAAAAGTAATCATCCGATGTTCTTTGGCTGCAATTTTACAAATAAAAAACTGGTTCCATTTATGGATTATTTATGGTTAATTCATTAGAATTGTTTCTATCAAGTTGAGAAAATGAGATCGTACAAGTGTCCGCTGCCAGCGTTGATAAACATACGGGCCCTTTTGTCGCATTTTAAATCATTTTTTCCAGAACTTCAGGCGATGGGTTCGCGCATTCGTGTTGGATGTTGTCCTTGAGGACTTCCACACTGTGAGGCTTGTTCACGTAAACACGAAACTTCAAAAACTCCCACAAAAGGAAGTCTGGTACGGTCAAGTTGAGCGATTTTGGCGCCCAGTGCAAATCGTCGAAACGAGAGTTTTATGCGGCCCGGAAATGCCTGCTTCAAAATGTCAGTTGTGGCTTGGGCAGTGTGCGTCGTTGCGCTCTCCTGTTAGAACATGTCCTTCAGTCCCAGCATATGCAATTGAGGAAGAAGAAACTGGTTGATCATGGCTCTGTAGCGGTCGCTGTTCGGAGTAACCGCGTGGTCCGTGGCGTCCTCGAAATAAAATGGCCCGATGATTCCCCCAGCGTAAACAATGCAAGATGCCGTAACCTAGAGTTGTTATAATGGCTATTCGTGGATCGGACGTAGATTTTCAGCCGTTGAGGTGGAAATGAGCTTCATTGCTCATGATGAGTTTCAATGAAAAATCGTTATCTTCTTGGTCTAAATTCAGGATGGCTTAGGCGTAGGTTACGCGCGTTTGGCGGTCAACAGTTAACAGCTTATGTCCTGTCTGAACTTTGTAAGGGAATATTTTCAGGTCTTTCACCAAAATTCGTCGTAATCAAAAGTCGTACGTTAAGCCGTTGGAACCAATGAATTTGTTTATTTGCTATTAAAGTGCTGATATTGACGTGCTCGGTGGTAAAGGTAAAGCTCTAAGTTTTCAAAGCGAAATGTTTAAAAACTGATTCATTTATGAATATATACTTTACGAGATTTTATTCTAAAACCAAAGCCTCTCACGAACTAAGCACAACTTATGATTGCCTTGACCTGGTTAGCATTACTCAAAACGCTGTTTAATTATATGCAACAACAATTCGCTAGCAATAGGCACTACGCGCGTTAATGATTACGTTTATGTCAAAACATTACTCGTAAAGGTGTATTAAAAATAAAGGCATTAACTAGATTTTTTCCAAAAAATATTTTAAGAGTATGTAGAGTCGTATGATGGATGTAGAGAACCTCAGACCCTTTTTTATTGGAAACAAGGCATTCCATTTTAGCCCTCAGGGGTGGCAACGCATCATTCATTTTGTTTCATAACCAAGGATAGATGTAAATGTCTTTAAATCGACTCGTTATCAGGTGCACAGTGAGCTCGTCGTCGCACTTACTATATATAAAATAGCTGTCGATATTTTTATACCTATCTGTCATTAATGTGAAAAGGTCGTTTTACAAACATGATTTGAAGAACAACGGCAGGGTCCCGTCCAACGTATTACTTAACAGTTAACATTGATTTGTAGCATCTTAATACAAAAAAAGTGAAAGACAGTATTTGCATTACTTAAACGTAATCACCGTGGTTTTTGAATAAGGTCACAAACGAAGCATATTAACATTTCGAGTTCTCAATATATTTTAGGTATTTTTGTCTGCTGTACCGTGAAAACTGCGGCCTATTTTATGTTTCCGTTTTCCTCTGTCGCCTCTTAAATAGGTCCCAGGTTTATGATAAATACTGGTTTTTGATTAAAAACATAAACTTTTCATCAATAACTGGAAGAAGACAAAATAACTATTTTTATGTTGTCAAAAAGCGAAGAAAATCTAGTTTTTTGATCAAAAATTTAGACTGATTTAGTTTTATGGTAAAATCAACCTAACCTAAGCTAAGCTTAAATTTTAACATAAACCTGAGCAAGTTTAGGTTTTTGATCAAAAAACAAGATTTTTTTTGAAGTTAATGATAAGATGAAGTCTACTTCCGATTCTTGATGAAAAGCCTATGGTTTTAATCAAAAACCTGATTTTATCTGTTACGTCTCCACTTCACGGCGAATACCTATATATCTAATTTCTATTAACGTAATAAGCATGATTAAATTAAGGCTTTGTCTGGTATGTCGCTATCGTTATGTGGTTCATGCGGAGTAAGATAGGCCACTCGTGTGGTCGTGTGCAGGCGCCGTTCTGATTCGTTGAATATGCGATTAACAAGAGCATTGTGTTCGCGGCTGAGCCAAGGGCAAGCCATTGTGCTCTCGACTGAACTCCGCATGCACGCTGGCGCGCACAACACATACATTCTCAACAGTTTTGTGCACAATGCTTACCCCTACAATAGGAATTTCCTCTGTATCGTGAGTGTACTAGGACAAACCATGTTTAAGTCATTGAAATAGCAGTTCTGCAGCAGCCCGGAGTCAGGGAGTTGTCGGTATTTCACCCCCGTGCCTCGATTAGCACGTAAAGCCGTTGGCCCTGCGCCTGATCTCTCTCCGGTCGTGTTGATTCCCGTTCCATGGGACTACGAGAGTGAGGGAATAGAGAGAGCACTCCGCATACACAAGTGCACTGTAATACTGTCCTGGACAGATAGCTACTCCCCGTTGGACTGACATTTTTATTATAGTTCATAAACTGCGAAAAACTTACTGTTACTTACGTGGTAGAGCCATGCTTCAGCTATATTGTGGTTGTGGCTCGAATGGGTTGGCTCCACCGGGAAAGGACCACGTTCGTTGTTTCATATGAACGGTTTAAAGAACTGGAGACCGTTTTTACTGGAAATGAAGCATTCTATATTAGTCCTCAGCGGTGACAACGCATTAGCATTTTGACTCTTAAACGACGGAAGATGTAAATGTTTATTGGCCACAGTATCTACTTACCATCGGGTAGACTGTGTGCTTGTTTGTCACCCTTATTCTATACAAAAAACACTTATCAATCGGGCTATGCCCCCTACAAACGACTCTTATTAAATATTATCAGAGTCTGCCTTGTTACCTGAGTAACAGTTGTACTGTGAAATAATTGATCAATACGAATATGAAAAAAAAAACGGTTAAGAAAATGTACCGTAATGTGTATACGGTACATTTTCTTAACCGTTTTTTTCTATTCCATTCCACTGAGTATTTGCCACGCTTACCATACTTGCCAGGCGAACAGGCAGCCGCAGTGTTGTATTATTATGAGTCGTTATTAGGTGGATGCTGCTGTTCATGACCTGTTTCAAGTTTTGAACTAAAACACTTATTGATATAAAATAAATTTTCGAGAATTTACTTTTTTTTATATTTTTAATTTGCTTTGCAGCACTCACGATCACCGATGGATTTAGATGTTCGTCCCGATGTTTTGGTTAACAAGGTCTACACCTTCTGCTTTTAGTTATTAATTTTGGTCCAATCCGCTTTGGATTTATTAATTATATAAGCGCATAAATGGTAGCATCTGAACATCATCTCTATTGACATTATGATTTATTTTTAATATTAATAGTTATCGATTCGTCCATATAAAATATAAAAATAAAATGACGTAAACTAGTAAGTTAATTAGTAATGAGTAAAAATTATTTCCATTCTGTATTTGAGAAAACATTAGTAATCATTTCCTGAAAGTGATATATTATCGTCCAGGAGTGGACTTACAAACTGGTGCTGGTAGGACACGATGTGTCATTACTGCCAACACTAAACCCAATACCACACTAACCTGTTCGCTAAGAAATACACACACCAAATATCCATCTACCTTAGAGTAAGTGTTACTCTAAGCTATCTATACATAGCGTTGCCAGGCGTCCGGATAAAGCCAGACACAGTCACGCTTTATGGTTGCGTGTCCGGCCGAATTAGACGGTGTCCGGCCTGTCTGGCTTTTTAAATTTGACCATTTCTTTACATTTTACATGTACTTACGTACATACCTACTAATGAATATTGAATGATTAATAATAAAGAAGACTAATTTACTTAATTTTATTGTGATTTTATTAGAATTTAAGAAGATTTTATGGTAAAAGATAGAAAGCATTGTTTTATTTAAAAAAATTGTCATGTTATATACTATGACTTAGAAATTAAGGGTGTTCGGCCATTTTACCAAAATATACGCATAAGTTCGCTGGTCTGTCCGGTGTTTCGGTTTTAAGACCTGGCAACCCTATACACACACTATATAATATCTATAACCACTTACCATTATGTGGACTGTATGTGTTTTGAACTTACGCCACACCTTTGAATGACAGCTGTTGTGTTTTATACAGTGAAGTTTGAAAACCGAGGACCCTTTTTACTTGAAATAAAGTATTCTATTAATCAAGGATAGATGTAAATGTCTACGGGCCAGGGCTCATGGCCCAAGCCATCGACTAACCATTAGATGGACTGTGTGCCCGTTTATCATCCATGTTCTATAAAAAACCATTAGGAGAAATATCTCTTAAGATAACTGACCTGTAATTACTGGACTATTCTTCTACTCCAAGATCATTTTTAACTATGTAGATTAATATACTCATGAATATGTATACACGCGGACGACTTTATAGTCATGATGATCAGGCTTTCCAACATTTGTATGTAAGTACCTACAGTTTCTAATCTAATACGAAATGCTATCATTTTACAACGGAAATAATAGTTCCTTGAAAGTCGGCTTAATGGTTATTAGTTTACAAAGTTATAACTCCATTAGTGTAGTACCGCACGAGCTGTTAATGTGCGCCCTTCAATTATATTTCTAAGCATATTCGAAAATAAACTGGCCAGTAGGAGGCAACATCGTCCACGTTTACCATCTAATGAGCCTTGCTGTAGGTTAGTACCGGTTACTAGACGTTAAGTTGTCATCTTTATCTTAACTGAGTAAAAGGACAGTTACCTCAATGCAGTAACTGCTTCGTAGGCGTTTGACCCCATAATCACCGGCTACACGACACGTTGTAATAATATAAAAAACTTAGAAAAATGAACTTTATTGAGTATGAATTAAGACTGAGCATTAAAGTTTTTTGGATAGATATTGAAACGCAGCCCAGTTAACGTAAATTACTTTTTATTACGTAAGCCTTAAGCCATGAAGTTGATCAGCAAAGTGAATTAATACGGATGATTAAGTGTAATACCGCTAGGATCTGGTACGCATCCGTTGTCACGAGAACAGTAGCGTAATAATAAGATTCCCCAATCTCTTGTAAATATGTTAGTGTTCTTATATTCCATCACGAGCACGGAACGGTAACCAAACGTATCACACCTTTGACGCTGATTGTTATCACTTATCAGCTATGTGGTTGTGTACACCTGGTGGAAAGTAATGGACTCCTAGGCATAAAAACCGTCCCGCCAACTGAATAACACTCAAATTTTAGTAGTTATGATGTCGTAGTAGTAGTTTCTTAAAGGTGGACCTTTGATACTGGGAAATTATAATGTAATGATAGTAAAAATATCGGCGACGGCGGCCACTTTCAACGCAGACTAGCCATCTGCGCGGGACAGGAGTACAGTGCGCGTCAGTGTGCGCTGTTGTATATTCACTCACTCATAGTCCGGTGCGACGGCAACCCGACACGAGCAGAGGAAGATCAGACGCACGACCAAATGTTAATCGTTCTCGACCAGGGATTCGAATTCGGGACCACATTATCAGGCGTTTACGACTAGACCAAAGGGGCATTCACGCCGGTATTATACGAGATATTGGGAATAAACGTTTTTTAATCATTATTTTGTGTGTTATTATTTTGTTAGAGCGCGCACATGTAGAAAATTAATTTATCAACACGTTAGGTGTTGTGTGTCCAGTCGAAACATAATGCTTATATAATATGTAATACACCTAGGGTTGCTACCTTTCGTTTTATGCTTTAAAGTATTAGACCATTTGACAAGATCAAACAATGAACTTAGCATAAAAATAGAGGATATTGTATTGTTTTCCGTAAAATGCTGTTATGTATTAGTGGCGACATTTATTAATAAAAAATACTTGTTCACACGCAATATAACATAATTTGTCCTCTCACCCCAACCTGCTTTTTAAATTCTCGTCTACTAGCTAAAGGAATGTCTAATACGCGCGATATTGCCTTATGATCTATTAAAGATTTCTCAAATGAGGGGACAAGATCAATTTTTGGGTGTGAAATGAAGGCGTCCTTTTATAATAAAGGGTATCTGATAGCCCTAACTGTACCTTATTTTTATAATTAAATCTTCGAACCTTGTCCTCGGTGCTTAGCGCTGCCGGCTTTGTTTGTGCACCTGGCACGAGGATAATATTGCAGTTAATGCTCCGTTATTCTCACCCCGCTGTGGAGATTAGTGTTGTGGCCAAACGTCTTAAAACTTATATACGTAAACTTTTGTATGGTAATCCAAGTGTTTGAGGATATTATATCAAAAGTTTGCTTTTGAATCTCAGAGTCATATTTATAGAAAATAGTTATTTTTTTCTTTTATATTAGGTCAGTTTCAGGCAGAAACGAATTTAAAAGTTAACCAATTGATATTATTTACAACGACAGAATTCATCAAGTAAGCTCTAAATTATACAGGGATTTGATTAACTGTATTTATTAAGTAGGTACGAGCAATCCGCCCCGACTTCGCACCGGTTGTTTCTGCATCTCAACAACACCGCCACCTATCGGGTCCAATTGTGAATGCAAACAATTCTCAAACATCAACTAAATTACACACGAAATTTCATCACTTTAACTTATACTATCTTGAAATCTAAATGTTTTATCACAGGCTAAATCCTATAGGTATATATTTTTGTCTTTTTAGCGTGTTAGTTTCACTTCAAAAAAAACTAGTTATGAATCCGCCTGCTAGGCGTGGCAATCGTAGCAAATATCTCCCCCCCCCCATGATATAACTACGGGGGAGGTCTATGTTCAGCTCCGTCTCAGTGGACTTTTCAGACGCGGCGAAGATAGCCTCTGTGCAAACATTTTATGACGTTTTAAATTACGATTTAAAAAAAAAGTATATATAATTTTTTTAGGAGTCTATGTGGAAAAATTAAAATTAAACGTTTCACCTTTGTTTGAACTGAAGAATAATTAGACAATGCAGGGCAGTGTGGTGGGACACCGGTGTATTGTTCGGAGCGTAGCTAATCACACGCAAACTGCTTCCAAATCGATGAGTTATAATTGAGGCACGGTTCAGTTGCGCTCGGTTGCAGAACTGGGCACCGATTTCAAGTTGGTTTCACAAAGAAAACTCGTACGTTCCACTTCAATTATATAGGCAATTACATTTATTTACCATATTAACGCCATGTGTGATATAATATGAAGTAAGAAGTGAAGACATTAAATACAATGTTCACGGTGCATCGAGATACGCGTGAAAGACGACGAGCTCGAGTCCTGTGTAAGCTTCCGAAACGGTACTTGACATTTTAAGTTAAAGTTCTTTCTTAAAAAAGAGACTAAATCATAAATATAATGCATAAAAGAGACGTATAGGGAAACGGAGGTTGTGCATTTATGATTCTTTCCTAAATTACAACGCGCTCACACTTTTTGTATTATAGTTTGTTATATGCACTGCCGTCTGTGTCACCTATGTGCTCGGCACACGCAGTCGGAAGTGCAGCGGGCGGCGGATGTACGGCGCATCTTACTCAAGTTGTTAATAGGGAGCACTTCACACTTCATGAGGTGTGAACATACAAGGTCCCTTGTCCCGAAATAGGTATGTGGTAAGGTGTATTCAGTTTATCGTACTAACTTTAACTTAAAAAAAAAACACTTTTGTCATGTTAACTAACCTTCACTTTACCACTGTCCACAGTACAACATTGCCTTGTCATTGACATTTTTGACATCAAACAATACCGAGTGATTGACCCGTTACCTCATTGTTCGTACGCACTATAATATTGTGTGACGTCACTAACGGACATTTTTAGGAAACTTTTTTTATTCATTCATCATTTCTTGAATTCATTTAAAATAAAAATGAGCGTGTGGTGACAGTGTGAGAACGTCCACGCTCCCACACTCGCGGGAGTCGCAAGGGGCGACAGAAGGGCGCTGATGCAGGAGATAGCGAGCAGCATCTTACTGATAACAACTTAGTATTATTAAAACCTGCGGTCGCCAATCCTCCAGGCGTGGCGACCATGGCATAATACCGCCTATAAAGAAGGTAAAATGGTGACGATAAAATACGACTAAAGTAAAAAGCAATAATCATTTTATCCTACACTTATTTTGTTTTCAAACACACTGCTTTGAACTATTGAAATAGAAATCTATCAAAGAAGATGATGAACTTCAAAGTAGACAGATGAACCGGCTAAAATATTGATTTTGTCAGTTATCAATTTGCCGCCACGAAGCCGCTTCTAAACGCTTCAAGGAAAGGCTATAAATAACAACTTTCCTAATGTTAGATCTTATTTTCTTTGTTGGTATGGCCGCTCATCGCCTTTCGTATATACACATTTTAACTATTCTATTAATTACAGGACAATTGCCTAATAGTAGGGTACGGTCCGCGAACTCTATGTCATCTTCGAATCGTGGGTTCGAATCCGCCGTTAGACTCCCTAACACAAGTATTATAAGATTAATTGTAGATGTTGACTGTAAAGTTACAGCCTATATACGTCCCACTGCTGGGCACAGGCCTCCCCTCATTTATGAGAGGGTTTTAGGACAAGGAAGTGTCCGCCGCGCTGCCCCAATGCGTGTTGGTGAACTTCACATGTCTCCGAAATATTTTTTTTTGTATTTGTCTGACATGCAGGTTTCCTCACGATGTTTTTCTTCACCGCAGAGCACGTGGTAAATCAGCACTTAAAATTACAATTAACAATTTCATTGGTGCCGACGGGGATCTAACCCGGTTTGCTCTGTGCTCTTTGCTCTACTGTGAAATTTACTGCGAGCGCTAAACATCTGATCTACCACGGCTCCAATCTTATTTCCCGTGGATCACTAATAATTTAATAACTTTTTATTAGTGATCGATGCTATTCCCCACCTACAATGACGGTTGGAGGAGCGATACGCTGCGCAGCACAGCCACATCTACGAAACATTATATTTATGAAAACACCTATGACCTTGCGCCGAATTATTAACTGGTGTTGAAGTGCGGTTAACTTTTTTAAATCTTAGGGTTTGCCTGGTTCTTGTTTAAATCTTAGGGTTCCTGTGCCGATTGGTAACGTAATACCGTTTTGCCAATTATTATCCTTTTGCGTTTCCTAAATATTATTTTCTTCACTTTTACAATATCTAGATAACACTAATGTTAAAAGTATTACTAGTATATTTTTTAAATAAATAATGAATCATTACTTACTAAACGAACGTGATTATTCATATCATACATATTATGACAGTCCCGTCACATGTACGTAATGTCTTATGTTCAAACTCTCTCATTACTTAGGCCGGATCCACATTTGATCGTTTTTTTATAGAATAGGGGTGACAGACGAGCACACAATCCACCTAATGGTAAGTGGATGCTGTGGCCCATAGACATCTGCATCTATCCTCTATTAAGAATCGAAATGCAAATGCGTTGTTACCGCTTAAGCATTGACCTACTATAGTAGGGCCCTCAGGACTAAGATGAAATCTCTTCACTCACCATACGAAGCACAGCAGCATTATGCTGATATTTTACGCTGGTATTCAATGGTCTAGACGTATCGCATCGAGGAGTACTTGTATTAAAGTATGGACGACCATTGTGTATCCAAAACGCAACCGTACTAACCATATCGGATCATAACATCGTGTGGGAATAACGTTCTTTATGCGTGGACTATACAAATTTTCCTCTGCTCCTCGTATCTTTTCTACGTCCGAACTTACGGGTAAAAACCGACTAAAGGTGGAACGCGGCGTATATTCGGTATAAGGTATTGTGATACATTATAAAAATAATAGCTGTGAGCTGTATTCAGACACGAGGTTATGTGCGTACGTATCGAATACGGTATCACGGCGGCATATAAGTTTGCGTTCCAGGTTCCAGTTATCATGACACACGTCTACGTCACGCGACGGAGATAACTATACAACAAAATCATCAAATGAGGATTGCATTAGTTGTTTACAAAATAGTAAGATTGATTACTAAGTAATTATTAATAAACTGTTTTAAGTTTTTAACGCTTTATTTTTTATACTGTTATGTTATGTTTGTTGGTTTTTTTTTATATTTTATATTGAGGCGTAATTACGTTGAGCGTAGTTGTGTAGTTGTGATAATATCACGTAATTCAGTTTGGTTACAGAGTTTAAATTTTAATTGCAAAAATGTAAATAATAAGCAACTAATTTGTAAATTATGCTTGGATTTTCCGAAATTAAGGTTTCAATAATTTTCGCATATTGTACCAGGTCGTCATGAGTATGAAGCGGTTGAGTGCTGCGAGCGATCGTTTTGCTCATTTCGTTGATAAGATATCAGTGCTTGTAACTGCGGTTCAACCAAGTTCAACACAGATGCGATGCGACGCTCCCCCTCCCGCTCTCCGCCTCGACCTCGCGTACACCCTGCCGCCGCCGTCCGTTCGGCAACAATGATCGCTACCGGCTCATGGTCGCCTGGTACCGTTTCAGGAGGTGCGGCGTGGAAAGCGGTTTTCAGGTTTTGTCTATTACGTAAACGTGATAAAATTATAGCACCACCAAAACAAATCAAAGCGGTAAACGTTCGATTTTGCACTATTGCGATTATGGAATTATTTTATTGATCCAAGGAGAAATTTGCTCTCGAGGTTTCCCTCGATATCATGGTTTGTAATATTGCCGGATATTTTTTACGCATTATTTTCTATTCTATTCTAAATTAAAGTACTGATCATAATAATACAGTAACTTCACCACGATAGTTTTAAAATTGTGTTAGGTTTATAATCATCATTACAGCCCTTCACAAGTCTACATCTGAATATAGGCCTCCGCCAAGGAATTCCACAAAGCACGGTTCTAAGCCACCCGCATCCATCCACTTTCTGCATGTCTTGCCAGGTCGTCACTCCATCTATTTGGGGGACGCCCTGACGACACGAGACTGCCACTCGAGAACATTTCTTCGTCATCGGTTGTCGGTTATTCAAGCTATATAGCCGGCACATTCCACTTCAGCTTACTAATCCGTTTAACTATGTCGGTTGCTCTAGTTCTACTGCAAATATCCTTTGTTTTTAAGTGTATCACGACGACATACTACCTTGCGCTTCCTTATACGGTCAGCTGTCAAGGACTATCTTCCAGATCCATAGTTTATCACTGGCAACACTGGCGAAACTAGTGTATATCCTAATTTGAAAAGAAATTATCGGTACGACTCACATTATTTTGAATAGAAGAGGAGGAAAACAGCATATAGTATAGCATATGACTTACCTGGTAGTATGTGATCATCGTCGCCAATTTGTAAAACCAGAGGAATTGCAGGTATGTTGCTGGCCTTTTAGAAAGAAGTAGCCTCTTTATTTTTTCTTCAAGGATTACCGTGATTAAATACAAATATGCTTTTTAATAATACAAATAATGCCATTGTGATAACGTAGGAAGACAATATTAGTTACCACGAAGAAGGTCCCTTATAAGGGAATCTCCAATTTAAATAAAAACAAGGTAGGACAATACCAGTGACTGATAAATAATTTTATCCAGATGAGATGCATCTAGTTAAAATATCATAATGGTCGCATTTTCCTATCCAATAATGTTTACGACTTAACATATCCTTTGTCCATAAGTCTCACTCTTGTAAGTGTAATGTGTCCTATTAGTAAAGTTGAATAGGGCACACCATCTGAATGAAATGTTTACAAAAAAGTCTTGACAGTCAGGCGATTTGTGTGACAACTAGGCGAAAGCGACAGGCAGATGAAAGGAAACGCTGTCTCAATAAATACAGAGTAATTCTGCTTCCCGGCAAACAATAATAGCTGGCCCATTAGTCGCTGCAGAGCGGCCCGCAGCGGAGCGAAGATCTGGGTCGCTGCATTGCGGGAGCAGGCTAGGGATGGTCGATATTAGGAAAACATACGTCGATGTTGACATCGATGGTAATATCGATTCAGAAGTATCAAAGTATGGTAAACCATAACCGTTACAGAATATTAGAAAGTCCGCTGCTGAAAATAGGCCTCCTCGTAGATTGCCACATAGGATACTTGCCATAACCGCCACGCTCGGCGAGCGGGTTGGCAATCGCAGTTTTGATTTATATTCGTTGTTAGGAAAACGCTGCTGCCCATCGCCTGGTTGGTTTCCCTCTGTCTTACCACACCCACGGTATGACATGGGGTGGTGGACGTTCTTACGCCACCACTATAGGGTAGGAAGATACGGTATATATTGAAAGGAAAATATTAACATTCTCGGTAATTTTGTTTACAATGTAAAAAGGTAACTTTGCCAGAAGTTTTCCTTTTAATCTGTTCCTTTGTTGATACAGATGGTCACCAGTTTTTGAAGAAATTTATTTCTTCAGAAGCTGGTGACCAAATTTCTGCACAGCCAAGAATTCAAATTTCTTTTAATTCTTGGCTGTGCAACATAAATGTTTGATGGCTACTTTTTTCACCTTATGCTTGGATCCTAGGACTTGCCATAAAAGTAATGGATCCAAAAATGGTTTAGAGTATATTATGTTCCGGCATTTCTCGTAACATCGGTGTGTCGATGTTTTCGACGTATCATCGATGTTTATCTACCGTACATATATATCGATCATCCCTAAGCAGGCGACCTCTTTCGCATTCCGCTATTAGCTGCCGGCTGGTCGTCGGCTGCCTTGACATTCTTCTATGTTTTTTTCCTTTTGGTTCCTGCTGGCCTAGTACATTGCTTCAGTTATACTTGTTTTGTTTTTACATTGTAAATAGGTTAACTCTTGTAGAATAAAATTGATAAAAACTGATTTGACGTGACTACATTTACGTATCAGTTGAAAAACGTATTTGAAAAATCCAAAAGCATAGCTCGACCGCACATGTAAATGTTTTGAATAATCATTATCGAAACACGTATTTCGTTTAAAGTTACGAAAAATTTTTTTCTGTTTAATTAAAACGATTTTTTTTACTGTTCGAAACCGGTGATATTTATTTTATTACAGAAAAAATTATCAAATATTAATGAACGGGACGGTTTACAACAGTTAAATTCTAAAGGCTTCTTAAGGATTAAAATCTTAAGTTAAAAATCAGTGACAGGTTTATTTTTTCGAAAGATATCTTGTTTCACATCCATTCCGACCAACTGACGTCGTCGACGATTTTCAATTAACTTTATTTTTTAATAGTAATTGAAATCTTTTGCTATTGGTATACTTTTTTAATAAGTGCAATTTTTTATTATATAAATATAAAGCGAAAAGCTGGTGAAAGCGATTTAAGTTGAGTGGATCGCGATTTTTTGATTTGGTGACAATAGAGCACTACATCTCCGCTTCGCGTTCAATATGTGTAACAATCACTATGTAAAGGCTTGTTTGCTTACCCAACTACAATCGTACACTAACTAATAAGAGTGAATTGATTTTCATATGGGGATTGGTCATAATCGCCAAGATGTGCGAACGGATTGGCAGCCGCAAGGCAACACATCTCGTACTTTTGCCGTCCTTGTGTGGTTAGTCAAACATTTATCAGAGACCGCATAGCCGACTCTTACGACACCAAAATTATTAAAAAAAATTGCGCGAATCCCTAGTTTTTTTTAAATGAAAGTACCCTGAGTTATTACCTTATAACATCAGCTATCTACCAGTGAAAGTCCCGCCGTTTCGGAGATTACCCTGATCGAAGGAACAGACAGATGGACAGAAATTAAAAAAATGTTTTGTTTAAGTACCTACCAGTTATTCTGGTCCTCTGTTGTCCACACTGATCTGAGATCTGATTAATTTTTTTTTTGTATTTTAAAACATAAGTTTTTTTTAATTGTTATAACATTTATGTCGGCAAACTTTATTTGTTTTGTATGCACAGACCACCCAGGGTACTGTGGTCTGTGTTTGTATATGCCAATAACGTCTGAGTAACGGACGCGCGACCGGTATAAAAATTCAAAAATGAGGTAGGGTGAAGTCGATTTTGTATGCGAGACTGTTTACAAGTTCGTAAAGATTTCTTGTTGAACGATTATTTTTAAGCATTTTGTACAAATAAACAGAGTTTTTGAACAAACTCAGCGGCATTTACCTGGGTGTTCAAACTGAAAGTCACATCTACGTTCTCTTCACGACCAGTCTGCGAATAGTGAGATTAGAGGTATACCGACACCTCTATTCTCACCACTCGCAAATTTAATTGCTTCGTTGATATTAGGTTCGCTAACGACTTGTATCTCATGGTTATTCCTGAGTCTTAAAACTTGCCTTCCATTATTTTTGTGAGATATCGCTTTAAATAAATTTTTGCCAGCGCCAGGTTGTACGATCTGGGTCGCGCTGCATTGCGGAATGCCTCGACCTCCTTCGCTTTCTGGCAACCGGGGCAATGACGTTCCCGCCCGCTTCTCTCTGCCACTGAATGATGTTTGCACGCACTTCGCAATCTCTATTACTAATTACTACGTTACATAAAAGTTTACGCGTAAGTACGGACCAGATAAATACATATGTTTGGCATTAAAACACAAGGAGATAATTTCTGCAATAGTTTGCACCTTGTGATGAGCGATTACATTCCAATCATTGAACGGTTGAACGATATAAAAATGCAGGTTTTGTAGGAAAATGCACTATAAATATTTGTCATCGTTTACAAAATTCCTTACGCCGTTAAATCGAGTTATCGATATTACGTACAAAACATTTCTTTTACTTGTTGTTGTTGCTGAATGTTACGACTCCTTTTTCAGTTTGACACCTCTTTCACTTTGCTACCACTATCTAAGCTATCTCTGCTGCGGTTCCACCAAACAACAGTGCTTGCATTACTGCGTTCCGATCTGAAGGGCATATAGAGATGTTATAATTACACGTTGTGGGCATTCGATCTTACTCCTCAAGGGTGACGACACGTGCTTCTGTGTATGAGGTTGGCTGCAGGTCGCTATGGACCGCAATGCCACTTACACTCGGGTGTATATCAAATAAACTGTATGATGGCGGTGTAAGTGTACCCGGTGACTCTCATGCAACACCGGGGCGTCGTAAGAGCTGACAAAGAGAAACAAATCGGCAAATGGTAGCATCGTCTTCTTTATAATGACTAATAAAAATTGTAGTTGGCAACCAGATTGCCAAGCAACTATCTATTTACGTATAATAATAATATTTTTTATTAGCATTGCATTTATTAAAGTGTCTGCTTATTGTAGAAATCACTTTAACCATTGTACTTGTAAAAAATTTGCAAAGACCCTACAGCTACCGGTTCTCTAAAGGATCAACAAGTAGAAATAAAAATGGGGGGAGATGAATTCAATTTCGCGTACGACGTGAGTGTCGCGCCGCTTGGTTGGTCGCCCGTGCGGCAGCTTAGCGAGGGGAGCGGAGGTCGAATCAATTGGACTCCACTGCCGGGGGGGAGCGACGTCACAATTTGTACATGTACACCGATAATTGAATGGTCTTAGTGTTGAATTGAATTTATTTGCGACTAGCGTTATTTGGATTCGGGATTCTCAAACATCGTTTATTTTATAAATTTTTCGTAGTCCTTAAAAAATTTAAACCCAGATAATTGCTTAACCAGTGATAGTGTTCCTCCTCCTTGTCCTCCTTTGTAATATATACTATCGTTGCCCTTAACTCAATACAAGGCAGTTAGTTCGATACTATAGACGGTCACTTCAATTTCCGTTATACGTATAGATTATTTTCGTAATAAGGTACCTATGGTAAAGCCAAGAAAGCCAAAGTTAAAGCGTGATTACTGATAACGGATTTCTAGTATTTATTCAGCTTGTTTTGGGTATTTTATAAATGTAAATAGTACAATCAAACGCTTCAAATATCTATTTATTTTATACGTGGTAGAGGCACGCTGCAACTGCGAGGGCGGCACTGAAAATTTCAGGAATCATGGAAGTGACACAACATTATTATTTAAAAATGTATTTATTGCTTTTCGACACATTTTTCCATACGATGGAAACAATCATTGAAGCAACCATTCCATTCGGAAGTTGGGGTCTCCAAAATGGCCGTTTTGTAGGCGTCCACAGCTTCTTC
>DWHP01000895.1:0-17639 GCA_018247895.1 Parnassius honrathi
ATTATACACCCCATAATAAGGGATATAAAGGACAGGCTTAATGCCTCATTTTAAAAAGTATTCGGAGTACCTACTAACAAACTATATAAAAGAGAATTTGGACCGATTGATTAATTCAACAATGTCTTACTTTGGATTAGCAAACGTTTCTCTCCGGAAAAGAAATTGTTTGAATTGGGAAATTGTTCCGCACAATTATCTAAACAAGCTGTTATAATATTGATTTAAGCTGTTTACAACTTTTCAGAATTATTACAAATTAACATCTGATGAACTGGTTTTATAATTATCATATTTTAAAGTACTGTCGACTCTTTCTACGCCTTCGACTTCTAAAGAGCTTTAAACATAATGTTTGAAACTCTTGTACCCCTTGTAATCCGTGTTTCATAATAATTTGACTGGACTAGTAACTCTTTTTCATATTTTATCAAATTTACAATAGAAAAAAAATTAATCTTTTTACTGTGTATGAGAAGGATTTACAAGTATAATAACTAAAATATTAAATTTAGTATAATATTTACTTGTAAAATATTTTAAAAGTAAAATAAATAATAGAATAAAGTTTAAAAAGGGTAGATTTTCGTAAGTATTAATTAAAACCCTTACCATTAAAACAGGGATCCTAGCCATTTTGGAAAAATCAAAAATTTCAGTTGTAGCCAAATCACATTACTTTATAAATCGATTTTATGTTCACTATCGCCCGAACGAATCGATATGTCGTGTCACTCTGCTGTCCACACTCTGAAGACTGCGTTTATATAGACACAAGAATCACTGACTTCTTACGTACATTTCATGTTGCTATCCTACCGTGTCATACTTAAGGACTGCATACATGCACCGGTTTGGCTACATCTAAATTAAAATAAATTAAAATTACATAGTGTCGAAATATCTCGTATTGACGAAATTACGAATTAAATTTGTGTATAACTCTATTTATGACTCAGGAAAGTGTTTTATGGAATTTCTTGAGGGAGGTCTTTGTTCAGAGTTAAGGCCTTTACGGCCAGTGATGATTATGAAATAAAATGTAATCGTATTTATTTCCCCGACGGAATAAAATAAAATATCCTTTTTAATGTCTTTTTTTTCATATCTACAACGATTATTAAATGAGACTCCCCGATCGGGGAGAAAACGGCGAAAGAAACTCAGCAGATGTCCAATTGTTTGTCTTTTTTTTTAATTTATTATTACAATAACGTAGTATTAGTATATATAACAAATGTAAAATAATAACTGACCCGACAGAAACTGAAGCATACTCTATGATACACTAAAAAAAAGGATGTTAAAAATTTGGAGCTTATCAGTACATAGCACAGACAAAACCGCCCTTATTCACATTTTTTTATAGGATACGGTGACAAACGAGCACACAGTCCACCTGAAGGTAATTAGTTGCCGTGGCCCACAAACATCGCAGATGCCATTAGACATGCCCATAGACGACGCAAGATGATGATCGTGATGATGATAATGATGGTACATAACCATACCGTGCCGTGACAGTTAACTGGATAATCGTTGGCCTTAAAATGTCTGTGTACCTGGCAAAACCGAGTTCGACTTCATCAATCAAGTGCAATTTATCATTTCCTGACCCGACTTTGGTTTGTAGATTTCTTGGCACTACTATTTGGTACGTATTTCTTCCATTTAGCAGCAATATACCGCCTGCTGTGTTCCGGTTTAAAATTCAAAAGAAGTGACTGCATTTTTGTAGTCTATTATATTGTTACACCTATTAAAATACTACCTAATAAAGTCCACTGCTGAACATAGGCATTCCTTTAAACTATTTCATAATATTTTCCATAGTAGCCACGCTTGGTTTGGGTTGGCATTTATTTTTATAGAATAAGAGTGACAAACGAGCACATAGTCCACCTGATGGTAAGTGGAAGCTGTATGACCCATAGACATCTACATTTATCCTCGATTGAGAATCAAAACGCAGATACGTTGTCACCCGTGAGAACTAAGATGTAATGCCTCATTTCCAGTAAAAAGGATCTCCGGATCTCTACACTTACCATAAGAAACACAGCAGTATTAAGCTGCTATTTTACGCTGGTATTCTGTGAGAGCGTGGTCCCTCCCAGGTCGAGCCGACCCATTTGTGATACAACCATAATATAGCTGCAGCGTGGCTCTACCACGATATATTTTTTACTTCTTATTAGGATGAGGTTGCTACCGATCTCCTGGTTCATTTCCCTCTGCAGGCTCTTAGGTCACCCACGGGCTACGGTTTCGTAGTCTAATATGTTTCAACTTTTTTCGCAGATATCGGTGGACTAGTAGCCCATTTTATGTGATAAAAAATCTAGTGTGCGTAATTTGTAATGTCCGACGTAATTGGGACAGGTACGTAACTGCTTTCCGTATGAGGAAGTCCAAAGTCGCTTCGTAAGATTTGCATACCAACGTTTTAATACAGTATTTATTATCAGGCTGTTTTTAAGACAGTAAACTAATATGTAAATAAAGTTGAAATTAAAGTTACAGTCTCTCATTGCTTAGCACACCTGGCAGACGTAGTAGTGCACAATACGGAGTCTCAAAACTACGTACTACTGCACGTTTCACATGGAGTTTTCTTCCGCGTACGACCTCTCTGTGGAACAGTTTACCCACCGGTGATTTTTCCGGACCGATACGACTTGGGGACCCTAAAGAAAAGAGCTTACTCCTTTTTAAAGAGCCGGCAACGCACCTGCAATTCCCCTGATGTTGCAGATGTTCATGGGCGGCGGTAGTCACTTAACATCAGGTGAACCGTGTGCTCGTTTGCCCCCTCTTCTATAAAAAAAACTTCTTAGAATAAGGGTCACGCTGACTCTTCAACTAAGTCCCAATGGTCAAGACTTATCTAACTCATTATACCTGCTGTTGTTTTAAATTATGCAGTTACGTTTAAGACTTAGCCTGTGAGTGAGATATTTATGACACAATGCGTGTCATAGTTATCGTTTTATTATATCGAATGTCTCGTTGGTCTAGCGTATGCTTCGTTGGTTTAGTGTGTGCTTCGTTAGTCTAGTGTATGTTTCGTTGATCTAGTGTATGCTTCGTTGGTCTAATGTGTGTTTCGTTGTTCTTGTGTATGCTTCATTGGTATAGTTTTGCTTCGTTGCTCTAGTGTATGTTGCGTTGGTCTAGTGTAAGCTTCGTTGGTCTAGTGTATGCCTCGTTAGTCTAGTGTATGCTTCGTTGTTTTTGTGTATGCTTCATTGGTATAGTGTTTGCTTCGTTGCTCTAGTGCATGTTGCGTTGGTCTAGTGTATGCTTCGTTGATCTAGTGTATGCCTTGTTGGTCTAGTGTATGCTTCGCTGGTCTAGTGTACGCTTCGTTGGTCTAGTGTAAGCTTCGTTGGTCTAGTGTATGCTTCGTTGGTCTAGTTTATGCTTCGTTGTTCTTGTGTGTGCTTCATTGGTATAGTGTTTGATTCGTTGCTCTAGTGGTGTATGTTGCGTTGGTCTAGTGTATGCTACGTTGGTCTAGTGTCTAGTAAAGTGATCGTTCATGCAACTGCAGATCATGTGATCCCGGTTCATACCTCGGGTCGGACCAAAAGTAAACAATTTTCCGTTAAGAAATTCACAATAAGAGCCTAGAATCAGGGAGTTGGTAATTGCACCTCCGTGCTCCCCATTTCCGAAATTTACCGTTAGCGATACCGTTATAGTCTGTTAAAGTCCTCTGTTGAACACAGGCCTCCCCTTAGATTGCCTACGGATACATATACGGATACGGATACGGATGGCAACCGCAGTTTTTTTATTATTAGTCGTTATTAGAAAGACGCTGCTGTCCATCTCCTGATTCATTTCCCTCCGTCGCCTTTTGCAACACCCACGGGATGACATGAGGTATTGGATATTCTTAAACCGCTGCTAAACCATATAAAATTAAAAGGGTTTTTGAGTAAGGAAATATTCGCCATGCAACCCCAATGCGTGTTATTGGACTTCACATTTATTCGAATTTTAGTAACTAACTACTATGTAAGCTACAAAATTTCGTTACCACATTAAATAACCGGCTCTCGACTAAGCACATTGATGTAATACTAGTGTTAAAAGTATAGGATTACGGCACTGGGCTTCGTATATGATAATTCATAAAAGTATGGGTGACAAACGAGCACACACTCCACCTGGTGGTAATTTTTTTTATATAATAAGGGTAACAAACGAGCACATAGGCCACCTGATAATAAGTGGATGATAGACATTTACATTTATCATTAATTAAGATAAAAAAATGCAGATGCGATGTCACCTCTGAGGACTAAGATGGAATGTCCCGTTTTGAGTAAAATGGATCTCCGGTTCTCTACACTTACCATATGAAACAGAGTAACATTAAGCTATTGTTTTGCGCTAGTATTCTGTGAGAGCATGATCTTGATTACGCTGCAAACATTATATAGCTGCAGCATGGCTCTACATGGTATAAAATAATAAGTACATGCTTTGGCCCATAAACATCTACATGCATAAACATTTGTCACAACGTGGACCACCCCTAAGGATTCAGATGAGATATCACAAATTAAAAAGTAAAAAAGCCTTAATTCCTGACTTTGGCAGTCAGTAGAAAAGAAAATCTCCCACCACACAGTGTTCAGCTTCGGTAGTAACTAACGCTCCACATGATATACCTTCTGTATAGAGGATGTAACAAAACCCTATGTTTCCTCTTTAAGTGCGTTATCGGAATTAGTATTCAAACTTATTAAAAATTACTTTACTCCAGAAAACTTAACTATAAAAAAGTTAAATAAATTCTTATCTCCAAATTGTATGCGTTTTCGTTTTCTTACTTCTGCATTGGCCGGAGAGTAAGATTATTGTCAAAAACCTACCACGTTACAGTTAGAGGTAATAAAATTACCTACAATTTGCAAATAAAAATTGAATTAAACTTAATTATTTTATGGTCAAGTTTTCTGTAATAAAGTTATATCTATACGTTTGAATATTAATTCTGATAACGCGATTTTCGGGAACCACAGGGTCTTTGTTTGTTGTATATTGATAGTGCTTATATCCGACATACATACAACTTATAAAAAGGTTAAAAACGACCCAACAAATATATAGTACACTAAAAACATCTAGTGACCTCATAAAGAAACACTCCGAAAAATTTAAACTCGACGTAAAATGGATAACACATACGTGCGCCAAATCACTAAAGTCGTATGGGTTTCAAAAAATATACAAGCCCAATGCTGCATTATGTCCCATAGTGAGCCAAATCGATTCACCCACTTACAGATTGGCTCAACACTTAGCGAAAATACTCTCACCGCTCAAAAGACATACAAGAACACACATAAAGGATTCCTACCATTTTGTCAACGAGATTAAAGACCTACATCTGGCAGACAATAATACTATGGTCAGTGTGGTGTTGAAGACTGCATCCCAATTGTAACTAGAAGGCTGGAAGAAAACAACATGCCTGTAGAATATGCAGTATTACTCAACACTGCCTTACATCTGGCTAACTATTGTGGAAGGAGGAGTTCTACAAGCAAGTAGATGGTCTGGCGATGGGCTCACCTGTACCTCCCATTGTCGCCGACACCATTCATGGAAAACTTTAAGGAGAAAGCCCTGTTTACTTCTCCTATAAATCCAAGATTCTACAAACGGTATGTAGATGACACATTCACAATTCTAGCTGTTCGCGTCCCATTGAGAACCGGATGAACGTTGTATGGATTGCATTCCTCTAGAGGGCGCATTTGTTCACGCCCCATTGAGGACCAGATGAACGTTGTACGGATTGCATTCCTCTAAAGGGCGCTGCTGATTGAGTGGGAGTTTTAGCCTGCGCCGGCTGTCAGTTCAGTTGGTTTGTAGCTGCACCACGCCATGCCGCGTGTGGAGCAAACTTGGCCCGGGAACCTCGAGTTAATCACGATCTGTATAAGTGCCGTCGGCCGCCATTGTTTTTAGTTTCATTAATAAATGTTATAACGAGTCCCTTCTTGATAGTTAGCGATCGGTTTAACCTATATTGTTACCAATTTGTGTCGAGGTATTGTATACGCGGCGGTTTGATATCGCACGGAAACTATAGGATTACAGTCTTGAATACTCGATCTTGTTATTCGTAATGAGTATAGGAACCTTTGAACTGTAATTGGCATTGAGGTGTGACTTACGTGGCATTCTATATAGTACGAAGTGCATTCGCTTATTCGATCGAACTTCAAACCTTGACTATACATCAACTTGGACTGTAGTTTGTGCTAAGTGAAGTGATACTGGAGTTCGGCGCCAGCAGACGCGTTTTTTGGAGCAGTGCAGCGACGGCGGGTACCGGCCTGTCTTAGTGACGTCAGCTACCACATTCACACACCGTTCTATCACATACACACTCACGCTACCTTCACACCACGCTGACGACGCCTTGGGGTATACCCTACTCCTGAACTGAGTAAGTTTTTTTTTGAGATAATAGCCAGGCATATTTATAAGAATTCTCCATAAGCCATTGGGCTCTCCCCTGGGTTGTCCGTCAATTTGGATTGCTATGGGCCCCAATCCAGTCGACCTACGCCTGGGCAACTCAGGGCCGTAACAAATATTGTTTACCTTTTTGAACAATTCACAATTATCACAGGATTTCTGCTTGGTGTCCGAATCTTCCTCCAGCTCTGTTATTTCCACTTGACTCGATTCCAGCATCTTTGTCTGGGGTTGGCCTTCTAAAAAAATATGATATGAAAAATTAATACCAATTAATTATAGAACGATGGATGAAGGTGGCTCAGAGTTGTGTTTTGGTAATATATATAGATAAACTTTTTGATCAGCTCTCGATGGAAACCATCTAAAATACTCTACATATGTATCATTATTATTGTAAGTAAAAAATTGTGTTTAAAAAAAGAAATTATGCCATTACTGAGGCAAACCTCATACAAATGAGGCAATCATATACCTCGGAACTCTTAAATAAATTTTTCCAAATCATTTTTTGCAGATAATATATTCATTGTTATTATTTTTTTATTATATTACTTTACTTAAGTATTCTGATGACTGTACAAGGCGAAACCTGTCGATACTATAGACAATAAACTACAATATAAGCGAAAAAGCACTCGTGTGACTCTAAAACACAAATGATATAGAAGGCAGTTTCTATGAGATATTTTACGTATATTATACATTCATACGTACATATACGTATGTATGTATAATATACGTATGCGCGAATGTATACGAGGGGCACACTGAGATGATCGGGAATAAGAAAAACACCATGCACGGTATAGCTAAATTGCATTTTATTGTTTTTCGAAGTATTCTCCGTTCAAATTAATGCATTTTTCCAATCGTGCAAACCAATAATTAAAACAGTAATTCCAGTCTGAAGTTGATGTCGACAAAATGGCTGATTTGTATGCTTCCACAGATGCTGCGGGGTCTTCAAACCGTTGACCGCGTAATAAATCTTTCATTCTAGGGAATGTAAAGAAACCGTTTGGGCTCAGGTCGGGACTGTATAGAGGATGACTCATCAGCTCAACGTTTTCCTGCTTCAAATAATCATTTTTCATCCGAGCCGTATGTGAGCTCGCATTATCGTGATATAAGATGATGCGACATTTCAGGTTATTTTATCGGAGTTCAGCTATCATTTCTGGCAAACAAACCATGATATACCCCCCAGCGGTAACCGTTCTGCGTTCTTGTAAAGGAAATGTACCAACATGCCCCTTTTTCCAGACAAACGTAGCGACCATTTTCTTTGACACGCTGCGGGAGCGAACCACTTTCGTTGGCTTGACCTCGTCTTCGAACACCTGAACTGCTGATTGATGTTTTCTTTCAGTTTCGTATGAATAAATCCATGATTCGTCACCTGAGACGATATTATAAACAGCATTTGACTTCCATTCGTTGAAGCGTTGCAGAGTATTCCGGCACCAATCTACGCGAGCCGCGTTTTGGTCTTCGGACAAATTGTGGGAAACCCAGGGAGATACTAGCTTTCTTACACACAGCTCATTACGTAACATCGACTGAATTGCAGTCATTGCGATACTGATAACAGCCCGAATCTGCTCGTATTGATACGTATGTATATATATGATACGCTCGTAATACACATGACGGTCATCTAATATAATAGTTCGCACAGCTGCGATGTTTTCAGGTGGGACCGCTGTTCTTGGTCGACCCGCAGAAGAAACAGTGCTGAGCGACACACGACCGCGTCGGAACTTGGCATACCAGCAGTATATTGTCATTTGACTCAGTGCTTCAACATTATTAATCGAAACAAGTTCGCTGAGACATTTATCTTGAGATAAGCCACGACGAAAATTTTGATAAATTATGGCGCGGAAATGTTCACGCGTGAGCTCCATTTCTGTTAACGACGTGTCAACTTTAAGCCAACAAAGTTTTTGTTTTTAAACATTTTTTTCTAATTGTTTGAATGTCATTAAGATTCTAACAGGCAAGTATTCAAATTTTTAAAAAGGTTTTATTGTAACTCAATCCCAAATATTCTATTCCCGATTATTTCAGTGTGCCCCTCGTATATTGGTGATTGGCTTGTTTTTATAAAAACAAGATTTTTTACATTTTTCAAAAAGGAGAAACAACTACGGGATGTTTATTTCCCCTGAGAACATCACTATATCTTACTTTAATTTATGCTGAAACCTAACTTAAATATATACACGTATGCACGTACGTATGTGTATGTATATATACGTATGCAAATAAGAACTTATGAAATAATACTAGTTTTTACGGATTTTATCGCGTATTTTTACCTTTTTAAATATCCGACGTTTCGAGAGTTTTACAGCACCCATGGTCATGACGAGGACTGAGATGTTCAACGTCCAGATGTCATAGTTAACCGCGGTTACCATAGATTAAAATTTAACTTTTGTTCCGATCTGCACAGTATGAACTTATGGTATCTTGAAGTTATGAGCTATAAACGATTCTAATAATATGGAACCTAACTATTATTATCAAAACAACTGATTACAGTTAATGGCAAAAAACATAGTAAAATACAGGAATGATTAGATTAGAAAGGGTTTCATTAATTATTATCTTTCACCGCTAGTCAAAACCAACGATGCTGATCTCTCCAAACAACTGATGGGATTAAAATAGGGCATTGAAATAAAATAATCAAAATAAAAGGGTGTTTTATTATAATATCAGATATGGGTGTGTTGTAGAGCTAAACAAAATACTTTGAAATTTACAAAATTTAATTAAATTACCATGAATCAAAATGCATGATAATTGCTTGCGTTTTCTCGTCATATGTGGCCTTATTACCAAACCATATGCATATACATAATATACAAAGATAGGAAATTTGAAAGATGAAAGAATATTGCTATGTATTAAGACGAGTTATAGAGGTCTAACAATAAGATCTACCTACACCCACGTATCACGTGACTGAACGTTTACCTAAATAGGGGATAAGTGACTTTGATATAAAACGAACAGTGAAAGTGTTAATAATCATTGACCACACCACAGCATAGATATGTAAATCGGTCACAAAAAAGGACTATGGATGTCAATTAATTTTTTTCGGCCTAATAAAAACACTTTTATAAACTTGGGAAATAACACTATATTATATTACCATCGATGCACGTCATTCGCTGTTATCTTATCTATGGTTTTACGTAACTACCGTTTTGTTGTGTTTGGGCTCAGAATTTGCTTATCGAAACTTTAATAAGGTAATCCCAAAAGATAACGGTGATGGATTCTGAAACGATTAAAAATTACTTCTTTCCAAATAATTGTTTTACTGAATAAAGTTTAACACGTCGTTTTACTCAGTACAGTTTCACAGTTGTGCAACACTGGTGAGAGGATTAGCAATAAAATATTTCTTTACAACACATCCATTCCATTTTAATCCATTTGTCAAATTAAATACATTATTTTTTTTTAATTCTTTATTCTGTCGTGAAGCGGATTTGCCTCAATCATAATGCGTCACAGTTTGACGATCTTAGTATCAGACATCCTCATGCTGTGATGTTAGCGCTGTTATGGTCGCCACACACGGTCAGTTTAACTGATCATTTCAACTGATCAGGTCAAACTAAAACTGTTAATATTTTAAAGATTAATATTTAATTTGCAACCAACCGCATTAATTAAACACAATGATGTGTCTTACCTGGATTGTAGAGACACATCATTGTGTATAATTAATGCGGATGGTTGCGAATTAGATATTAATCTTTATTATAATAAATTTCCGCAAAGTAACGCCCGATTCTATCAATTATGTTAATATTTTTTTAAATATCGGATTTTGATATATCGATAAATAAATTTATATGTAAAACTCCGATATTAATATATTCATAATGATCGATATATCGAAAATCTACTATTTCAAAAAACATCAACAGTTTTAGTTTGAACTGATCAGTTGTAATGATCAGTTAAACCAACCGTATGTGACGACCATTAGTCCATGCGTCTCTTACGGCTTCATCTGACTCAGAGCTTATTAAAAAAAAGTGAAAGGCAATGAACATGATAATGGTGATTACGATGTTTTACGATTGCTTTGGTCGTTTTTGAGCTATCTAACCGCTGTCCGTGTGGGGGAGTGCGGACCCCCGCCTCTGACTGCTGAGGTAGTCTCAGTAAATGTTCTGGACGGGGAAAACCACCCAAGTACGCGGGTGTACGGTGTGTACGCGGCGTGTAATGGAACGCGCCGTACCCGTCTACGGGTGCGACGCGCCCTATTTGTTATCCTTCGGTACCAGACATCCCGCACTTTGCTTATTTATATTCTAGTCACAAGTCTGCGGTCACGAAATTAGCGACGATCGGGTGTTGGCGACTATGGGGCGGCGGGATACGGTAGCGACGTAAGCAAAAACATAATTTAATGCAACATTTACATAAGATACTCACCGAGCACAGTCAAGTAGGCCCGGATTTTCGCCTGTTCTCCACTCGATATCGGTTTTTTGGCACGAGTAAAAGAAATGCTCATGTGTGTTTGTATCGGTGGTTACATACTCGTCATTATTGGCTTGACCCGCGAACTTTTCTTATAAAATAATTTAAAAAAGTAATAATTATAAAAAGACCTACTTACTGTGATGTATTGGAGTAACGAATCCACTATCAAGAAGAACACTATTTTTATAGAACTTTATCAAGGAGAACCCGTAATATGGGGTCCAATAAATCAGTTTTAAATCAATATTAATGAAAATAAATATATCGCCATCCCTTCACATATGTACCACGTCGTACTCGTCCACGAAATACTCAGTGAGTTACTTGACGAGTTGTTCGTCCGTAAAACGTAGCGACGCGCACGAAATGGGACGGATGCACGGGCGGTGGCGGGGCGATGGCGGCGTAGAAGTGACAGCAAAAAATCTATACTTAGTTCGATTTCACCACTTGTTCAAATATATTATGATTATTAATTATAATTTTAATAATGAAAATTAATAACGATTTCCAACGTTAACGGATTCCAAATTGCAACTAATTTCCTCTAGAATATAATCAAGTGCAACTAATTCTCGTATAGTAATAAAAATTTCTTAGAATTATCCCTTAATTGACGTTTATTATTAGAAAATTCGCCCAAACTACTTCTCCTTTGATTTATCGGATGAACACCATCTCTAGCTAATAATAATTCCAGTCTCTAAGACTAGGTCGCAATAGTTCTCTTCGACGTAAACACTATTTTGCGCGACGTGACTGACCCTATAGCTGTTTCGTTTTCCCAAGCGAGATACCGCTGCCGGATCGCCCCGCGATTCGCCACGCCGCCCCGCGGCGGACACTGTTCAGCCACTGCTAATTTCGTGCCCGCAGTCTGTCTCGCACCTTTAACGGTTCTCCTGTTGTCGATCTGGATATTTCATGCCTGGGATAAACGAGATAGCTATAACGTCATTTATCGGAAGCCAAAGTGCTTTCCACATTCCACGTTATCACAAAGTTGCCCCATATGACACCCAAGGGACGAAATAGTTTGATGGATTCTCTTAAACTGACACCACACGGCAAAAAAGAGCTAAACTTACTAAAACATAAAAACGGTATTGTGTGTTCGTGGGAATATGGAATAAAAATTTATAAACGATATTTTACTCCACCGAAATTTTCTTGTCTTCTTTAAAAGACTGCCAATGGCTCCTCTGTCACCTGTCGTAAGATCGATCGGTAGACCCTTATCATTTATCTAGCAGAGTGTACCACGTGAAGATGACATTGGAATTCGAAGGAGTTCGTTTATTTCCTTAGACATCATGTTAGTTGCGTTGTGCCCATCAAGGAAAGCTTTGTCTTGCTAACATTGATTACGTTTTCTTCATCTGCGAAATAGAATTTTTATTTATGCTAGTTATAAGAGTGTAGTTGTAGACACTAGACATGCAGGAAATCGATGGACTCAGGTGGCCCAGGACCATGCTATGTGGCATTCCTTGGGGAAGGCCTATGTTCAGCAGTGGACTTGTGAAGGGCCGTAATGATGATGATGTTGTAGGAGTATGGCCCTTTCCATGACATACTCGAAGCATAGCAAAACTACGTCAAAGATTAGATATTGACATCCTATTATGTAAAAATATTAAAGACGTCTTAGAATTTTAAAATGTAAGTAAAAATATTGAATGTCAATTATAGTGTACTTTATCACAGAGGATTAAGGAGTAAGTATGTAGTAATACATATTGTTATAAAATATATAATTCATGAAATAAGTGACTATTGAAAGTTTGGTTGTTTGAATATGACAACGCCTACTAAAGAATAGCCAGCGAAAAGTACAGACAAATTATTTGTAGCAAGTTATTCATACGAACGTGCGTTCAGCGCATCGAACTAAAGAGGGACAGTACCGATTTGCGTCCGAAGACTTCCTTTTATTCTCCTAAATGAACATTTAGTTTAAAGGGAATTTGTATCTCATCATCGATTTTTATACTCACATATGTTTGATTTATGTAACTCGTATTATTATATTTATGTACTAGCAACCTCCCCGGGCTTCACCAGGATGGAATCTATCATTATCTATAAAATTAAATAAATTTGAAATGTCTAGTAACATCGAAGTAACTACCATATATTGATTTGATTGAGTTGAGCTTTGTTTGCATGTTTTTAAAACATGATTTTTTTAAATGTCCACCTGTCTGTCCAGATAATAGATAGTACCCAGGCGAAAATGGTAAAAATAAAACTTCAAGCAGAACAACATTCTTTTTAACATTTCTTCAAAACTTTCGGAGACTTCTATATAGGTATATATACATTTGTAATGTATTGTCGAAATTTTAAAATATAAATCGAAGATCAAAGTACAAATGTCATTATTAGATAAAGAATTATATAGATTTTTAAATTGTTTAGGAATGTTTTTATTACGTAAAAGTAACATTTTGAATTTGATAATTTACGTGTTATTTAATAGTTAATATGATAGTGAATATGACTGAAATATTTTCGAATACTTCGTCATTATTACAGCTTGATCAGCATCAACATCAACATCAATATAATAAACTTACCAGGTCGTTCTTCTTACTTCATCTGACCGCCCTACACTTCGCTTACCGTTACTTAAGAACTTTTCTTCCTTATCCGTTGTCGGTTTTTTAAGCTATGTGGCCGGTTTAGTACTACTTCAGTTTACTGATCGGTTCGACGAAGTCGGTTACTCAAACTCTATTGCAGATATCCTTATTACGAAGTTTATCAAGCTTAGAAAATCCGAGCATAGCTCTTTCTATAGCTCATTGGATTTCTATAGCTCATTTAATACGTGGTAGAGCCATGTTGCAGCTATATTTGTACGGTTGTAGCACGAACGGGTCGGTTCGATCGAGGAACGACCACGCTCTCGTAGAATACCAGCGTAAAACAGCAGTTAAATGCTGCTGTGTTCCGTATGGTGAGTGTAGAGAACCGGAGACCCTATACAGGAAACGATGCATTCTATCGTAGCCCTCAGGAGTGGCAACGCATCTGCATTTTGATTATAGAGGATAAATGTAGATGTTTATGGGTCACATCATCCACTTTTCATCAGGTGGACTGTGTGCTCGTTTGTCACTCCCATTCATAAATCATGACTATCATAAATAAAGGACCGAAAAATTCATCATACGGCCAGCCGTGGGGTACCACTTCTCAGATCTAAATGTCAACTTTGGCACCATAGTTGTACACTTTTTAATTCACGTCCATGTAAATCCGATTAGAACCTATTTATTCCATGACTTTGAATATATAATCTTTTAACCTATCTTTTAATTTTGAGATAACATATTTCCTATATCTAATCTAATTGATTGAAGTTATGAATGCGCATTCAACTGTTTTCTTTTAACAATCTTAGCCGAGACGTGTCGTGTTACGTAAAGTGTTAATCCAACGAAAAGAATGAACAATAAGATTATACGATTGAAGCTAACATCCCTGAGCGTCACTTCGTCAAATACGGCAGCATCAGATGGTAAAAAATCAATCTCTTTTAACAAATTAATTTGGTAATTTCCATATTTGGCGTGTTGTGGCGGCGTAAAAGAAACGACAACGCTATGTCGGCTCTGGGGTGTCGTAAGAAGCGACGAAGGGAAACAGGAGATAGTGAGAGTCATTTCTTAAAACAACTCAAAATAATAAAAAAAATTACCAACAGGCCTGCCAAACGTGGCAACGTTAATATATAACCTACCTATGAGGCAATATATAAAGGAGGCCTGAGTTCGGTGGACTCACAATGTGCTGTAATGAATAAATAAATGAATTTCTGGCTAATAATGTACGAACGTAATTCAATAGGACCCAGAGCTTAAGCGCCATTTAATGAGAAAGCTCATTACGATTGAGACGCACTCAATGGTTGTGAGTTATTCGATCGCGACTTTGAATTTTACTTTAAATTATTTTTCTATATCACATAAAAGGTGCTCGTTATAAACTCACAGGTGTATAATGATTTCTTACACTCTCACTCTCACAGGTGTAGTTTATTGCTATACTCAGCGAAATCCTTTAGTAAAATTTACTTGATGAATTTCTAATATATTTAAAAATTGTTAAGCAAATGAATGTGTGTATTTTATTTTATAAAATTATAATTATTAATTACATAAATTAGTGTATGTAATTCGCAGGCGCGTGTACGTGTTCGTATACTAGTGTGTATGAGTGTGTTTGTATGTGTATGCGCGTGCGTTCTCGTGATCGAGTGCGAGTACATTTGCATTCGGGTGCATGTACTTCTAGGCATATGCGTCTGTGTGTGCGTGAACGTGTGCGGGAGCACTTGCGTGTGCGTTTGCGTGTTCATAAGCATGTGCAGGTACGTAAGGTGCGTTGGGGATTTTCGACTTATTGAAAGAGTGGCCAAAACTTTATTTTCACGACATCTGTATACGTCAGATTTCTGGAAATGGCGCAAATTGTCAATGGTATAAACGTAGTTTAGCTGTGAGAATTTTGGCTTTTGTAAACTCACTGGTTTTTGCTTTTAACGTTTAATAAGTGATAAGACATACTTTTTTGAATGCATGATGAAGAATTGGCCATCAAGAGGTACGAACGTACCACTTCTACTGCTTAGAGAACAAAGTTCATAAATGGAATATACCCTATGTTTACCGCAAAAACATTTAAATACGATCTATAAATTACTAGATACATAAATATTCCAAAAGATTCTCTTTTTTTGTTTAGTTGCATAAGATATAAAAACATTGTAGTTGTGGTTCTTAAATTTTGTTATGGCATAAGATGAAATTATTTAATGTACGGATAAGATTGAAATCATTTGATTTTTTTACTGGTAAAGAAAATTTTATTTTATAAAATCTAGTTTTTTTAAATAAAATGTCACACTAAGGACTGCGAAATGCCCTGAGGCAATACAGGAGTATATGAAGATCTAAGTATTTTAGCAAAGTGGCATATGGCGAAGTAGATTGCAGTTATTTAAGTAGTTAATTGATTGATTATTTTGCGTGTAGATTTGTATGTGTAGTAAATGAGCAGGCGTGAGACTATTGGTAGAGTTAATTAGAATCAGAATATGGGCATGAAATCGGAAGAGGTACAGCAAATTAGACTAGACCAGGAAAAGGAACGTGGGGTGAAGGTTTCTCGTGAAACTGAATTAGTTCTAAACTTTATCTAATGAGACGAGATAAACGTTATCAAATGAGTTTTTTATTCTTCAATTACCAATTTCCAGGGCTTCTTGTTCGTACGAAGTCACCCGTGTTGAAGTTCAAGCGTATTTTCGAGGCATCTGCGGATTAAATGTGTTTCATAGTATAAACCAGTGCAAATATACCGGCATCTCACAAAATATATCTTATAAATAAGTCTAGCCAAAACCAGAACTGATTTAGACGATTTGAAGATTAGTTCTAAATAAGTTTTGTAGTTATCAGTTGTTGAAAGCCATTTAGGTAACGAATAGTTTCAACCCATATTAAAGCAAAATATTTCAGTGATAATTTAGTAGTGTATTAACCGTTCCGAAAACTCTAATTTTAGAGGTCCATCACCAACAACACCATATTGTTGCGAAATACGAAGAATTGTAAACGTTTTTAATGTGCATTTGAAAGTAATAAAACCATCCAAAAAATTAAGCTCAATTAGATAGATTAAGACACAACAAATTTGATAACGATACTGAGTCCCATAGTCACATAAGCAATCTCCGGAAGAATATACACCACAAACAAAAGTTAAACAATCACTGCCATATTTGTAACGAACAAACATCGGATAACATTCATCTGATCTAAAGATCAGATGAATGTTATCCCATGTATCCGATGTCAGTGGCGTGGAGAAACCGGATCTCGGCCTATAGCGATCTTAGCTGTTTGAATCGGTTTCATCTGGCTATAACTTCGTAAAACTTAGCATTCAGACAAAAAGAGAAGCTATATTTTTGCTAAAACTTACAAATAAAAGTAATATTCTATCACTTTGATAACCGGATAAACAAAAAAAAATAGAAAAATTACCATGTTTTATGAAATACCGAGTAGCACACGTCCGGGGACTCGGGGGGACTGGCACGAACTTGGGATAAGGGCAAAATGAAATGGAGTCTTTGACAGAGCTGTTGTGGCGTGAAGTACCCTAGTCAAGTCAAAAAACTTGGTTGCACTTTACAGAAAAAAAATCATAATAAATACATTTATTGTCACACAATAATAAGTTTACAAATTAAAACTAAGTATACACATAAATATAGACTTCTATAAAATATCAACATTTAAAATTAACCCCGACCGTTGGTGTTTCACGTCAGCTACTCGTATATAAGTTCTTTTTAATTGATCCTTTTGTTTGCCCTATACAAGGTGTTAGTATAAACACCGTTGTCACTAAAACCATAGCTTATAATACCATAGGTTAATATAAAAATATCTGGAATGTCCGAATTTTAAAAAAAACGCTATTTTCTTTCATAAAATTTAAAAAGGCCCTGGAACGCACAGGGCATTTGAAAGATAAGCTGACCTTTCATTGTACGGAAAGATCATACAAAGCGAGGCCAAGAAAAACTGGTTTTG
>DWHP01000896.1:0-17637 GCA_018247895.1 Parnassius honrathi
TATATATATATATATATGTATATGTATATAACATATACACGTATAGGTAAGTGGTGAAGTTCTTTTTGTTCTTCTTCTTCATCCCTCTTTACCTGCTTGATATGGAGGACTATAAATGCAATTTCGGACCTTTAAGTCCGCTTCTCATGGGAGTCCTGAATATATTAGGTGCATCGTACAATAATTTGATTATTTCGCTGTATTTTAGAAGAGATAAAATTTCGTGGTATTTCCTTAAGTTTACTTTTGCATCGACCACGGGACGAGAAAAGATGACGGATTTTCTTAAAGCACCTCGCAACAAATGCATATTATTACATACACGGAATCAAATGGACATTTATTTTATTTACCTGCCATTTCTAATCTCTTCTAGGCATTTAACATCGTTGTTCGTTCCAGAACACCCATAAAAAGTCACCCACACACGCAAACTACGGACGTAATACGTCTCCTATTATTATATCATTACGGCCCGTTAAATTTCGTCTCCAAAAATGGGGCTCGAAACACTATTTAGTTGTGGTTTTCAAAACGCGATTACAACGGAATGCTTCGTGTACCGGACCGTCCCATTTGCGACCGCGGTCAGGTCATTATTGGTAGCACTTACCTTACTTACCTGTCTATAATGCTGTTGAGCACGGAATGTTCTGTTATTAAAAGCGTAAAGACCTTTGGTAAAGACAGAGCTCCGTACTGTATTCTAGTGACATACATATAAGTAGGTAATAATAGATATTATGATTTAAACATTTTGCTTCTCTTTTGTTCACGCCATGTTGATACTATAAGGCCTCATTAGTAGGTAGATTAGTACTACAGAGTCGAATGGATACATTACTTGTTTGTCGATATGATTTGGTGTGACATGCGACATTTGTATTTTTCACGTGACGGAGCCACGCTGAAGTTGCAGCACGAATGAGTCGGCCCGACCGGGGCAGGCCCACGCTCTCGTAGAATGTCAGCGTGATATAGCAGCTTAATGCTGTGTTTCTTATGGTGAGTGTAGAGAACCGGAGAGCCTTTTTACTGGAAACGAGGTATTTCATCTTAGTCCTGAGGCGTGACAACATATCTGCATTTTGATTCTTAATTGGGAGTAAATATATATATTTATGGGCTACAGTCTTTAATTACCATCAGGTGGACTGTGTGCTTGTTTGTCATCCGTAGTCTATAAAAAAATCATTAATAACAATGTCGTGGTGTGAAAACGAGGTAAAGCTCCATAAAGCGCTCCAAGAACGTTGTACATTCTTATTAAATATCCTATGATTTGAGCAACTGCTATGAAGCTTGACACCAATTCAGGCTCTCTTATATTGGTGAATCCGACAACGTCGACCGTCGTCCTTATTTAAAGCCTTTGAATTATTATCCAACAGTTTACGTCTTCTCTTCATAATAGATATAAAAGTCCTTCGCATAACTCTAACTTTGACTATTGTTTTTTTTCTGTTTAATCTGTCCTTCTTTGTTCCTTCGGAAGTCAGAGAAGTTACCAGTGGCTACCCTTTCAAGGTAAAACTTCAAAAACTGTAACTAAATAAATCGTCTTAGTAATGGCTTTTATAGTTTATTCCCATTATTTTTTAGTAATTATAAATTTTAAACTATTGATGATGTTGGTACTCGTATGTCACCATCATCATCATAATCATTACAGCCCATTGAAAGTTCACTACTAAAAATAGATCTTCCCTAAGGAATGTCACAAAGCACGCTCCCGAGCCACCTTCGACTTGCCGCATTTAAGTTTATGTATTATAATGAACATCTCATTGATATGTATGTACGTCTAATGTATATCAAATTTAGAATTTGTAGGTTATAGACCCACGCTGCAGTTATAGGTTGAGTGGTAGGCTTGATCTGGGAAGGACCATGCCCTCACAGAATACCAGCTTAATGCTGTTGTGCTTAACATGTTGTGTGTAGAGGACCTGTGATCCATTTTACAGGTTAATCCTCAATGGTGACAGTGTATCTCATTTTGATTCTTAATCGAGGATAGATATGGGTGCCTATGGGCCATAACATCCACTTACTATCAAGTAGGCTGTGTGCTCGTTAGTTACCCTTATTCTATAAAAAAATAAAAATACAACTTTTTAAATTATGTATTATATATTACTTTATAAATTATGTACCAATATTGTTGTTTTTTATTTTATTATTTCATTTTTATTTTATTTATATAATTATATATTTATATAATTGTTTTTTATATCAACTTATTTCTTTTTATCTACTCATTACCATATAGTTCACTGGTAGGGAACAACAACCGTGACCGTGTTTGATAGAGGCGGTGTAAGAATGTCCACTACTCCATATACGGTTATATGTTAATATTTATATTTTATTTTTATTTTTAGATTATTATCCAATACACTCAGAAAGACAGAGTGTTGTAGAAAACATAATATGCGTCAAGACATTGTGACCAGCTCCCGTGGGACTGGCTTACAGTCTAGAAATGCGACCATGTCGACTTTGTGTGTGTGCATAGAATGGAATAAAATCATTTTACGCAATAAAGATGTAATTCATCATTCACGTGTAATTCTTATAGAAAACCACTGGTTCGGAAAAAAACCTCTGTCCTGGGTAGAACTAGCAAGAAACCCATGGGGACTTTTTTTATAGAATTTATTTGCAATATATTATTTTATGCAGTTTGTATGAAAACATTTAGAAGCAGCATGGTAGCGATTACCTCATCCCCAGAGGTTACTATCAATTATATACTCTTTAGTACTACCATTACTAAAGAGTACTTACATAATTGATAATAACCCCCGGGAATAACCCATTTAAAATATAAAGTTTTTAATTTTATGATAGATAATTCCTGCATATTTTCTGAGACACATTATTCATTCATATTTTGTAACAGCGTATAAAATGTACATATACAGAGTAGAATAGTAGAATGTATAAAGAGTATAAGAAAGTATATACAGAAATATAAGGTAGAAGTATTCGTGATGATGCAGACACAAAATTAAAAAGCGAATTGTCATAGATAAAAACTTCAGTAACAATTCGTCTCGATCTCTCGATTACTATTACGAAACACCAAGGTCGGGTAAATTGATACGTTAGGATTGTTCTACTAGTGACTAATGTTTCCAAGCGTTTGAGAAAACTGCGATGTTCTGCCAATAGATTGCCCTTAGGATCCGTTGCAGCTTTTCAAAAACCCCTTCCTAAACATAGGCTGCCTCATGGATTGCCTATTGTAGGTGGATTGTAAAGCGCAGTTTTATTATCCCTCTGTCGCCTCTTAGAACACCCACAGGATCCCTCGGTGCAGTGGGTACTCTTACGTCACCACTACACGGCTAAGAATAATTAAATACTAAAAAACATATCTGTTACTTTTCAAAACAGTGAGTCTTGTCGGCCTTGGCCTCCCCCATAGATTGCCTCAATTAGTGTGGCAACTATGGAAGACAGTTGCCACGCTTGGGAAGTGGGTTGGCAACCGCAGTTCTTTATTTTAGTCATCATTAGGAATCGCACTTCTTGATTTTTTTTCATTCCGCTGCCTCTTCACGACACCTGTCTCGACAACCACGGTATAATATGTAGTATTGAGTTCTATTAAAATTTTTTGTCTAATTCGAACTCATATTTTAAAATCTGGGAAAAATATGCATACTAAATCGTGAAGTGGCGGTGTAAAAAAAGGAAACTGAGGGGAACTGGAACAGGAGATAGCCACGAGTATCAGCAATAGAAGGCATGCTATCAACTGTAACATTAAATAAAACATATACGTAATGAATGTTTATAGTGCCTCTCTTGGCAGTCATTTAACAAAAAAATTTAAAAGTACCCATTGAAAATCATGTTGTAAAACTCTAAATTTATCAGAATAATAATATTAAAATTTAAGAACACGTAAAACACTTGAACTGGGCACTGATCCTGATCAGGATACCAGGATAAAGTTTTTAAATTACTGTTTTGTCATCAGTATCTACAAGTATGAGTGCAAACTTTCAAGTCAATAGGCCGTCTACAAGTTGATGAAAATTATATTAAAAGATTCCGTTACATGGTTAGTAATTTTGATAACTAACGTTGTTTCTAATAATTTAGTTACCTATTGCCAACTAATCAGATTGAACAATAATAATAATAAGTCCCGGAACATAAAAGCCTTATGGCAACCCTTAGTACATAGCGCAGCACTTGTCTGATTACCGATCGCTACAGCTGACTGCTAATACAATTTATCACATCTATTATCTACGAATGTCCGTTTATTATTCACGAATGCACGCTTACGCAATCACGAATAGTCGCTAAATTGATACGCGGGAACAACAGGGACGGGGACCTGTTTGGTTTTAGGACGTTGATTGATTTGCTGCTGTGTGAACTGTCAATTGGTTCATGATAGTGAAAGAGAAGGATGGAAATTGCTAAATTTTTTATACTATATTCAATGCAATGTTGATCTGAATACGAACCGTTACGGCCTATTAAAGTTCACTGCAGAACATAGATTGCGTCATAGGGGAGATAACTGCCATAGTTACCACGCCTGATATGCGCGGTGGCAACCACGCTACAGTCCATCTCCTGATTTTTTTCCATCCGTCGTCTCTTACATTACCCACGGGTTGATATGGGATACTTCAATAATAAAAATCTGGATATATGTCCTATATTTATAGCAAACTATCAAAAAAGGAGTCAGCCAATTGAAATACTGTCCTAGCTTGTCGTAAAAGGCGACTACCGGTCTATTGCGTTAGTGTACGTCTCCTTACACTTCTTGCACAACTCTCCTATCTATATATATTTCTTTTAAACGTGAACCATGTAGTTATTTGCACTTTCGACTATGCCCACCCCTCTGAGAATACGGTTGTGTCGCTATGGGTACGTTTATGTATATTCAGTAGTTATTATTAGTGATCATCATTCCTAAATTTTTTCTAAATCGGCTTTAAAAAGCTCTGAATATTTTTTTTAATCCAGGTTTTATTACTATGGTACATAAGGCGGCATTTAGTCAAGCCTCCGCCTAACATTGTTTAAAAAAAACAAATGTTACATTGACGGATCTTGACTCTTAATTTTTTTAGCTTATTTTAGAAAAACTAATAGCCTTAGAATAACAGTGTCAGTCAGTTCGCAATGAGGCTGTGCGGGTACGGCGGACTTATTCCTGCTCTAAAAACCCTTACAGAAAAGAGAGAAGTCCTGTAGTCATTAGTGGAATATTTCCTATAGGCTGTTCCATTCATTTTACATTTAATATTAGCCTATGATCGAAACATGTTAAACTTAAAATGTAAAGTTCCTAACCTGCACGTACTAATCAATTTATCACCTACCAAATATTTAAAAAAAAAAAACTTCGTAAAATTAAACTCAGTTTCAATTTCAATGACGAATGTACGGCCTTGTATTTATTTGAATTATTTAAATTCTTTTTGTAACAAAATTTAAATTTCGATTTTAAAACAAACAAAATGTTAGTCACGTCTTTGGAGATTACGCAGTCGTAGCTCGTAGCACATTGTATTGTAAAAATTAAAAATAAAGCTTGTCAAGCATGCTAGAGGACGTTTGCGTTTTGAAAACGCGTATGGTTAATTTATAAGGTACCGTATAATTTAAAATAAAACATTCATATCACTTCAATTATAATAGTAATAATTACAATAACGTCCTCCAGACCGAATTTCGGTCATGGCGGCCAGCCTCAACGGAGGCTAGCCATCGGCGCAGGACAGGATTATAGGGCCCAAGTGTATGCGCAAGCATAGGTGCACTCTCTATTCCCTCACTCTCATAATCCAATGGGACGGTAAACCGACACGACCGGAGAGAGATCAGGCGCAGCACCAACGGCTTTACGTGCTCTCCGAGGCACGGTGGTGAGACACCGCCAACTTCCTGACTCCGGGCAGCTACTGAGAATTTCTTGACAGAAAAACTCAATAATTGATTTTCGGCCCGACTCGGGATTCGAACCCAGGACCTCATGATCAGCCGTCGCACTACTACAACCGCTAGACCAACGAGGTAGTAACTATTTTATATTATACGTGGTAGAGCCATGATGCAGTTATATTAGTTGTATAGTTGTAGCACGAATGGATCGGCTCGATCGAGGAAGGATCACGCTCCCACAGAATACCAACGTAAAATAGTAGCTTAATGCTGCTGTGTTTCTTATGGTGAATGAGGAGAACCGGAGACTCTTTTTACTGGAAATGAGGCATTCCATCTTAGTCCTCACGTGTGACAATGCATCTGCATTTTGATTTGTAATCGAGGATAGATGTAGATATCTATGGGCCGCAGCAACCACTTACCGTCAGGTTGACTGTGTGCTCGTTTGTCAGCCTATCCTAGGCGTTAGTTCTTTGATACACTATGTCTTAGCAGTGACTTCAGAAGCTATTATGTAATAATAGCTTATAGTAATAATCATATAATTTAATTTTAATACACAACGATATTTTCAAAAGGCCTATATTAAAAGTACTTAATATTGTCCCAATTTCTTTTATCTTTACTGTGAGGTTGTTGAACTGCGGTTTTGTATTCTAAATAAAAATTCCATTTCAATTGAGAATCATTTAGATCTCATATTACAAAGCAATCATATCTTTTTGTTTACTGAAAAAATTAAAAGCAATTAAAATTTTCTCCCGGGTGTGTAATTTTAGTTTTTGTACCAGTGAAAGTATGTTCTGTCCGTAAGCGTTCCACTGTTGTGTTGGCAGCGCTTTGCCTCGACCTCGGCCGTGGACCTCGCGTAGGCAAATTCTACATCAACAGGCGTAGAGGCAAGCGTAGCGTATTTGTTATAATGATTGTATTTGTTTGTTTAATTTAGTCTCACTTATTAAAACGTTGACCTTTAATAACAAAACTAGAAATTTAATTATTGTTTAGTTTTTATAATAATGTAGTGTATTACAAAATTGCCATGATCACTATGTACCATTAGTTAATTAAGAACACTTGAATTATCCCAAAATAATGATTTTCCTTACTTTGTCATTAAAGTTACACCATGTATTTGTCCCATCGCTGACCTTTCATCTCTAAGATGGTTATTTAAATACAGTCCGTTACGTTACTGCAGTGCATGTGGGTAGATTTCATATGTTGGAAAAACTATTTTCTCAAAAACGATTACTTAGTATTATCTTAGGGGATAACGGAACTTACTTATTTTACTTTTTTATCTTATATTTAATTTCCAACGGAATTAAATATAAGATAAAATGTGTTAAACACGATAAAAACCGTATATACAGTTTTATTCAATGTGTAGTGTTCGCGTAAATTAAAGAAATCGTTGTAATGGATCTAATTTGTATGAAGTCAAGGTATAACACAATTTAAACCAACAATAATAGGTAATGGTGGCGGAAGAGTATTCACTACCCAGTAATGTGCCGTAGAATTTTTCACAGGGAAATGTAATAGGAAATCAGTAGCAGTATATTCCTGATAACCGTGAAAATAAATTAAAAGCTGCGGTCATTTGGGCTATTTATTTCACTAATATCTTGCATTACATTAATAAACATACATCGTTATTATTTGCAGATAATATTAATTCACTCCAGACTGACTTCAATGTCAGCTCAGGACAGAATTATGGTGCACAATGTCGTGTGCAAGCATACGTGCACACTCTTTTCCTTTACAAGAAAAATGTTATATTCTAACAAAGAAATCAATAAAACCTAATTTGACCGATTGATTTTGACCGATCCGGGCCTTGAAACCAAGATCACATGATAAGAAGTCGCGCTTAAAACCACTCAACCAACATGTCAGTCATATGTAAATGCAGATAATACTAGTAATTAAAAAGTGATTTGGCCGCCCAGGGAGAGAGGACGTTAAGTTTCATAGTGAGAGTGGTCCGTGTTTATGTACATCTCGTACGCGACAAATTTTTTAATAATTGTGAGGAAATTTTCATGTTTCTAAAAGAAAAAATATTTTTCTGTGAGAGAAATTTACCAATACACTGAACTAGTGTGGTAGAGATTAATTACCAATTTAGCAATAAGTATATGTTTGTTGCAGATCAGTAATTGCATTAATGAAGGTTTTTATCCCATAATCTTACCAACTAATAGTATCAATTCGTGCCATGTCGTGTAGCAGCACGTAGGAGATTCCACCAACCCATATCATCCCATGGATTATATCTTCTTGGTAACATCTAAAAAAAAACCCGCGCAAATGTGAGGCAATCCAAGACGGAGGTTTCTGTACGAAGATGGACTTTTGATTAGCTATAATCTAAAGTGAAAATAATCTTTCTAAATAATATGATTACTATTCTACCTAAAAATACGTCTGTTTGCTACACAATGTAATTTAGACAATCCTCTTATCTATTTTTTCCGCGAAACAGTAGTACACCTAGGTAAAATAGCTATTACGTATATAATTAGAGTTTGTAAGGCATTTCCTCTTAGTACTCAGCTGTTATAATACAATTGTGACGTTTAATAAAAGCTTAAAATTGGTTGCAGGTGTTTATGGACTGCAGAAGACCACGTATCATCAGGTGAATAGTTAACTTGTTTAGCATTCTAATGTTATAAAAAAGGTGAAAAAAATCAAAGAAACTAAGATAGTTAACATGGAAAATATTATTGCCATGAAGAAACTATAATAAAATTCACAGGTAAACGTCATAATTTATATTAAAAAGTATCGTGCAATTCCATTAGATGAATTTTCGCCCGCTACTCGCTACGCGGATCTCCTATGTGCTACGTGCTTATTGTGCAGAGCTGCCAACTGCGGCTGCCGGATAATTAATTGGCGGTAATAGAGAGGCGAATGTGGTCGGTTTTGTCATCTTTAGGCTGTTTATAAAATTTTGAAATGATCTTATCGTTTTCATAATTTTGTATATTGAAATATATTATTTATTACGTTTTTAAACTGATAAGAAGGAAAACAAAATTTGATTAAGGTATACCGTAAATGAACCTTTTTTTAAATAAATAGTTGTCTTTTATTTTTAGATGTTGGAATCAATACAAAAAATGTATGTATATTGGCCTAAAGGTTTAGATACCAGGGCATAAACTCCAAAAAAATGTATGTATATTTTAAATCTTCTTTTTCAACAGGACTGTTAGATTGTAGTTTTGGGTCCATCTATCCATTACAACCTATAAAAGTCCACCGCTGTGCATAGGCCTACCTTATAGATTGCCTCATGGGAGACTTGAGTACTTTTGTGTACATATACCATATCTCTAAATACTACGTCTTTGTTTTTTTTTATATAGTATAAGGGTGATAAACGAGCACACAGTCCACCTGATGGTGAGTGGAAGCTGTGGCACATAAACATTTAACCTCGATTAAGAATCAAAACGCACCCCTGAGGACTAAGATGCAATGCCTCGTTTCCAGTAAAAAGGGTCTCCAGATCTCTACACTCACCATACGAAACACAGCAGTATTAGGCTGCCATTTCACGGTGGTATTCTGTGAGAGCGTGGTCCTTCCCCGGTCGAGCCGACTCATTCGTGCTACAACTATAATACACAAAAAATCTTTTAATTTTTAATTTATAAAAGTAAAAATATATGTCATAAACACAACTAGGCGGATAGTGCGCGTGTCTGGTCTGTGGCTACGGCAGAATCATTAGTGCCTTAGGTTAACCCGCAGCATTACGCTGAGTCAAGGACCACATCTCAGATCTATAAGTCACCACTGGTAACACGCATTTAGTGTACACCTTGTTTTAAGGTTTTGAGGTATGCTTGACAAGAAGCTGTGTCGTAATCTACCGAACGCTGCCTAGCCGAGTTGAATAGATCGATTGACCTCCCGGACGAAGTTGGACTTACCTAGGATAAATAGACCGGCTGTTCCCAAGTAAAAATAATCGTCAATAACTTTGAGCTTAGTGCTCCTAACAACTACAGGCTTAGGTGTGACATGAACGCTACCCATGACTTTTATTTTGTCCGTGTTAATCTTAAGACCTATCTGTTGGGAGACCCTACTGAGGTCAATGAGCATAGTGCTTAGGTTCCTCAGCGATTCTACCTAATGTTACTAACTAGACTTTAGGCTGTTATTTGTATTTTTCCGAATAGATAGTGAAAGATGTTTCATGTTACGATGTTAAGCTTCGCTTCCGTTACGTTTAGCTGCCTCAAGGTTTGTCATTTTAATAGTAAGATCATTAGAGTGAATTTACACGTGTTTTGCTTTCTGAATATGTATTGAATACATATTAAATTATTTCACGTTACATTCGGTAAATTGCAAAGTTCTTGAAAAGCAGTACTCTGTGAACCTATTTTCATGACTTCGTATAAATGTAAGAAAAATAAATCGACGTAGGACAAAGATTTCTCCAAGCAATGCGTCATCACCTTGAACTTTATTAATGGTTGTTTGTCACTTAGTGCGCGTGAATCATATATCACCGAATTCACAAAACTGGATTTTGCAAACAATGTTTTATATTTTTAAAAGATAAGAAGTTGCAACATAACACAGTAAACCATACACCGATACCATATCGTTTCACATATTTTGTTATTTAAAAATATTTTTAGAAGTAAATGGGATACACAAAGTTATCCTTTTCATAAGTGGATGATGTAGCCCCCATGCATCTACATCTATCCTGGATTAAGAATCAAAAGTTGATTGTCATCCTAAATGTCGAAATGTACTTACTGATGTGACTATGGTGCACTGGGACCACAGTTAGGGGGTAATCTGTGACCAGGACAGACCAGATGCATTTTGTTCAACGGGCAACATTTTTTTCATTGGTGCAACTTATACAAAGTTATTTTAAAACAATACAAAGTTATTTTAAGCAATAACCAGTCAAATGTGAAGGCTCAGAATAAGTAATATAGGCAAATGGTGATGAAAAATTAACTTGAAAAAAATCCGAAACATTCTGATGTTTCTGATTATCTTTTAAATTCAATTACGATTGTGTGCGTTCGTAGATTTTACTGCGTACGCGTAGATTCGTAAGTTTTAATCGGTAGCCAAAAATGTTGTTGCCCATAAATCACATTAAATATGTGTATAAAATAAAAATAGAAGCCTTATTTACTGGTATTTTTAAAACTGCAGTAACGGTATATCATTATTTATATATTTGAACTTAATTTTGAAATTTGTTTACTCATTGAGAAATTACCCTATATGGGTATTCGTGTATGCCAAAAAGAAAAAAATCAACTTTAGTGTGCTATAAAAAGACAGCGTAGGAGAATCCACTATCTCTTTTTCCCGTGGGCGTTGAAATAAACTGAGGGAAATGCCCTAAAAACTTACAAATTGCTTATGTTATTTGTAACTCTTAAATCGGTTTATCTATAGAGCATTATAATTTGTTTGTCTATATATGATTCTGTTGGAGCATGTCTTTTTGTAGATTGAATGCGATATAGAGTGTAATGAATTCCACGATGTAGTTCTGCCGAGGAAGACTAATAACTTTGTCTAGTTCAAAAGATTCCTTATTCACCAGGGGAATCTTAATTTCAATGATCAGGTAAAAGGAGCCAATGGAGCCTTACCTTTTGATAGATTGCGGACTAACATAGGTGTTTCCAATATAGTACCTCACAGGGGGGATTTTGCCATAGTTGCCGGCAGATCGGCAACTTAATTTTTTTATAATTTTGATTTGTTATCAGGAAGATGTTTTATAGAATGGTGACAAGCGAGTACACAGCCCACCTGGTGGTAAGTGGATGCTGTGGCCCGTAGACATCTACATACATTTATTTTCGATTATGAATCAAAATGCACATGCGTTGTTAACCCTGAGCACTAAGATAGAATGCCTCGTATCCAGTAAAAAGGGCCTCCGGTTCTCTACACTCACCATACGAAACACAGCAGTATTAGGCTGCCATTTCACGCTGGTATTCTGTGAGAGCGTGGTCCTTCCCCGGTCGAGCCGACTCATTCGTGCTACAACCATATATACAAAAAACCTTTTAAGTTTTAATTTATAAAAGTAAAAATATATGTCATAAACACAACCAGGCGGATAGTGCGCGTGTCTGTGGCTATGGCAGAATCATTAATGCCTTGGGTTAACCTGCAGCATTACGCTGAGTCAAGGACCACGTCTCAGATCTATACGTCACCACTGGTAACACGCATTTAGTTTACACCTTGTTTTAAGGTTTTGAGGTATGCTTGACAAGAAACTGTGTCGTAATCTACCGAACGCTGCTATTTTACACTGGTGTTCTGTGAGAGTGTGGTCCGTCGTGGCGATTTATTCGTGATACAACTACAGTATAGCAGCAGTATGGCTCTACCACGTATGCATAGCTCTACCACGTGTGCATGGCTCTACCACGTATGCATGGCTCTACCACGTATGCATAGCTCTACCACGTGTGCATGGCTCTACCACGTGTGCATGGCTCTACCACGTATATAGTTTATAGGTAGTTTACATTCTTACACCGCTACTACACTGTTAATGTATTTTTATACAAGATGTCATATATTAAAATAGACAACGGAGAACAAATCCAACTTTTTCGAAACATGGCGATTAAGGCTAATCTTGCATAATAAGGGAAAAAGTGTATCCTGTTTATAAACTAACTATGAATAAGAAAGAAGAATTAACCTGAAACAGTTGTTTTAAAGGAAAATACTGTGTTATTCAAATGAATATAATTTTAAAACATCAACATTCAGCTTCAGAGTAATTTTAAAGCAGCTTTCGACAAGCATTTAGCGCATATAGAGCGTGTTGTGATTGATGATGTAACGGGCTGTCGAGCGCGTTCAACTGTTGATTCTGTCGTGTAACATTATTTCTAATATTTTTATAGAAATAAACTACAATAACTTTTGGTACCTACATATATTTATGACGTATAAGCTCAAGTCATAAACATATGTAGGTAGGTTTTGTTAAACAAAAAAAAAATCGTCATCAAAAATGAATTTGTCAACTTATTTTATCCCCCGAGAGATGTAAAGTTAATATTTATTGAAAGCGGCCGTATCTAAAACGTAATGATTATATACTCTCTGGCCGTACCTCCCTAGGCATATTGAGTTATACCTCTGCATCCTGAAGGTTGCCGAAGTACTCCGAGGAATGTCGAGACATTCCGAATGCTGCCGAAACGGCATCCATAAGCTTTCTGCAGTGTTGTTAAGCTACAACAATTGTTATTAAAATTCAACTATTTGTAATGTCACAACATTAAGTTATCTTACTATTCGTCATTTTATAAATCTCATGCTTTGCCATCCAGGCAGTGGGCACCACCTCGTTTTTTTTATAAAATAGGGGTTCTCACCCTTATTCTACGAGCACACAGTTTGCGTGATGGTAAGTGGATGCTATGACTCATGGACATCCAAATTTATCCTGGATTAAAATTCAAAATGAAGATGTGTTGTCACCCGTGAGGACTAAGATGGAATGACTCGTTTCCAGTAAAAAAGGGTCTCCGAATCTCTAGACTCACCATACAAAACACGGCAGTATTAAGCTGCTATTTTACGCTGGTATTCTGTGAGATTGTGGTTCTTCCCCGGTCGAGCCGGACCTATTCGTGCTACAACCATAATGTAGCCGCAGCGTGCCTCTACCACATATAAAATCGAAGGGGCGCCAGGCAACTAAGGGATATGCTTTTTATAAGTGTGGTAAGCGGCTATTGTAGTCTATGGTTAGATAAACAAGTCCATATATATGCATATCTAACTTCATACAATGAATGCTACATGCGTTATCAACGCTGAGGACTAAGATAGAATGCATCTCAGTCTGTAATTATACAAGTATCGGCTCTCTATTCCTTCAGACCGGAACACAGCAGTGCAAGCACTGCTATTTGACGGCAGGGATAGGTAGGAGGATGGTACCTACCTAAATGGACTCCTAGCCAGAAAATATATCCTACCATCTAGAAAATATAAAGCCTCATACGGGTTAAGCGTTCCAATGTACTCGTAGTCAGCAACGCGTATATAATCTCAGCATGCGTTTCGGCTCGCGGCGAGTCGTCGCCAGTCGGCTTTTGGTTGCGTAATGAGAAGGGCCACAGTCTGGTGGCTGGCCGACTTGCAACTTATCACCACGCTTTCATAATCCTGCAATGCATAATAGTGACCTGTACGAGTATCCACCTGTACGCGTATTCAACTTACCTAGATTACGCGTATATTGGGACGTTAATTCCGTACAAGGTATAAGGAAGGATAAACTCAAAGGATCCAGCAAAGAGAATATAATCACTACGTTTAGGATCTAGTGACTTAAATACCTATTTCGTTACTAGGCGACTACTCAAAAGCACTGCGGTTATCAATCCGCGAGCCCGAGTAGCGATTATGACAAACACTCTTAACTACGAGGTTTTTCTTTAATGAGATCAAGTCATTAAATTTACAGGAAAAAGACCGGTTGTAGAAAAACTTATTAATATCTAATTAGTTTTCCTTTTTGCCGCCATCTGTTGGCAGATAATGAAACTGTACTAATGGTGCAAGAAAAACAAACCTACTCAACCAACAGATGTCATAATAAATTACAAAAAAATATCTACATTGTTTCTCTTAAAACATACATTAAGCAAACAAAACAAAGAGGAACTATAAAATAACAAGTTTGTGTCTGTTGGACACTTTACTGACCAGGAATTTGTAGTAATAGCCAGTCTACTTTTACATATAATTTAATATCTTTGCACCTAGAAAACTTCACAAATGTTTTTCATAATACATATTTGTATAAAATGATTATTTAAAAAATATATCAACATTGATTTTTATATACATATTGTGACAAGACTTAGTTCTGGCCACCTGCTTCCCTCAATTCCTTACATTACGTGATTGCCCCTATAATGCTCTTCATATTGTTGATCGGTTTAGATTTGTGGTTTAAGTACTTTTATGTCGTTTACTTTGTTCTTTTTAGATGCCCTTGTTTTGGACTCTACCACGTAGAGAATCATTGTGCTCTCTCCGAATGCTGCTGATGATTTTGAGCTTTCTTGTAATAAGTAACCAGTAATAAATAACTGTAAAGTACAAGATGTACACACAGGATGTTTAATTAATTATATTTATTTTGTTTTTTGGACACATCGGCTGTTTAATTAATTATATTTATTTTGTTTTTAGTCCTCAATCGCAGTTTTCGTTAATATAATAATCAGAGAGTTGAATGAAAATTATACATTAAATCAACAATAGTACAAAACTTTGTTGTTTTGTGTCCATCCCAAAAATGAGAGGTCTGTGCCCAGTAGTGAGTCGTATATAGGCCAACTTTACTTTACCTTTAGCTTTTGTTGAAATTTCCAAATTTAATACGATACTTTATGTCTTAAATAATATTTCTCTTCTTAAAAATGTTTTAAGGCTATTTAAGAAATTTATTTAAATGTCAATATTTACCATTATGCATTTAGGAATTGTTTTAAGAGGGATTATTTACGACTATAAAACTCAATTATGAAAAGATTAGATTTAAACTACTCAAGCGTAGATTTTAATATAATTTTCTGGCGGTGCTCATTCAGGCGCAGACTCATGGAAACGGTTCGAATGAAAGCAATTGAATTATGCCGCTTGGGCGTCCATTTCCATAACAGCGGTATAAGTTACACTGTACTTATACCATGTCAATGGTTGATGAATTATATAATATTGTTTAAAGGCAGTTTTAAATAATTTATGTTACATTCAGCTAAAATAGGTATAGTAGTTGTGTATAAGCAAGGTGTGACAAAGAACGCCTTCCCCGCCAGCCAAGAGATTCAGGGTGTCGGTTTCTGCTGAAAAAATAATGGGCTCTGTGTGTTCTAGAATGTGGAAAGTATAAATATAAAATAGTTTCTTCTATTTTATATAAAAATTCAGGACAATTTTTTTTTCGAAGTTTAATTACATTTAATTATAATACATATGTGCCATTTTGTTCAATATTTTGTTACCATCTTGTTTGTAATGACGTAATCCCGTTTCTGTAGGAATTTTGGATATTTGATCAAAAAAATGCGACAACTAATTTTGACAGTTCTCGCTTGATGCTAACCTAACACTAACCAAAGAATTCTGAAGAGATCGAAACAGATGAATATCTGAGGGTACACGGTCAGGTCAAGGTCATATGGTAGATGCATTAACACTTCCCAACCAAGTTCTCTCCATTTTTACTGAGTGGTCAAAATATGTGTGGTCTGGCGTTACTCCTTTTCTGTTGATCAATTCCGGCTGCTTTTTCTCAATTTCTTGCTTGAATCTCATTGGTTGTGGGAAGTAGAGAGCAGAGTCGATGGTTTTGCGCGGCGGTAAAAGCTCGTAATAAACAATACTCTTCCAATCCCACTATACACACAGCATCAACTTACTGCGTGTTCCTTTGATCATGATCTTTTTTGTACTTTATTGTCGCCTTTCATCACCAGTGATCAATCTTTTCCAAAATGGTTCAGTTTCATTACGTTTCAATAGGGAATCGCAAATGAGTACACGATTCATTAGGTTTCTTTCAGTGCGCTCGTGTGATATCCAAATATCGAGCTTTTTTGTACACCTAGATTTTTTCAAATTGGTTAAAACTGTGGTCAATCGTCAACTCCTCGATCATGTCGTAACTACTGATATGCCGATCTTGCTCTACTCTGTCGTACATGGTATCAACTTTATCAGTATGAGGGCGACCAGAGCGAGCTTTATTTTTGACATCAAATTTCCCTGACTGAAAACGCTAGAACCAACGTTGTGCTACTCTTACTGATACTGCATTAAGTACATAAACGTCACTAATTACGTAAATACTTGCGTCTCATTTTTCCCTTTTTTGTAATAAAATTTCAGAATATATCGAATTCATTCCTTAGATTACCCATTTTGGCGGACAGAAAAACCATTGAAAAATGGCGGAAAGGCGCTTTTTACTTTTTGCTTAAATACTCACGCCTGTCACCCAAAGGGGTCTACAGAGAGTACGGACTGCCATTTGGCACGATCCCGTCACGCCTTTCTCGCTTCCTTTACATCCATACATCTACGCATAAACGCTCATCGGTAAAGTATATTTTTATATAATAAAGGTGACAATACACAGTCTAGCGGTAAGCAGATGCATAGACATCTACATTTATCCTCGATTAAGAATCAAAACGCAGATGCGTTGTAACCTCTGAGGACTAAGATGGAATGCCTTGTTTTGAGTAAAAAGGGGTCTGCGGATCTCTACACTCACCATACGAAACACAGCAGTATTAAGCTGCTATTTTATGCTGGTATTCTGAGAGAGCGTGGTCCTTCCCGGGTCGAGCCAACCCATTCGTAATACATCCATAATATAGCTACAACATGGCTCTACCATGTATAAAACGTATAACTACTCCTAATCGGGCCCATTTTCAATATATCGTCAATTTGGCCGATAAATGTTCCTCGGGAGTTCATTCCCGACTCTGCCGTTCACATCTGCAATATAAATTTGCTTTGTCACTCTTTTCTCGTTCATTATTTTTACACGACCAAACAACCGAAGCATCGCTTTCTTAATCCTGGTCACAACATCATTTTGCACACCACATTTTTCTCTTATCACACAAT
>DWHP01000897.1:0-17635 GCA_018247895.1 Parnassius honrathi
GTTTAAAAAAATACTAAAATGACATCAAACCACGGTATTTTGAGTTGCTGAACAAAATTGAAATGCCTGTTGTCAGTAAAGAAAAATACTAAACTGACAACGACTAAAAATTAATCATAATTTGTATTACGTAAGAATTTGTCAAAACACGAAAATTATGATAAATACCATACTTTTGCAGCGCCAAAAAAGTGCTCAGATCATCACGAAATACAGACTAATCGACGCAGAAAAAAAATCCAATCCAACGATATATATAACTCATTTTGGCCAAAATGACGCTTAAGTAGTATTGGCTTTCAAGTGACGATATTATCACGACTTCCTTTATAATTAATATAAACGACACTTATACATACAAGAACTACCCAAACAATAATGACGTCACACTTCATGGCAGAAGTTGAGAATCTTAAGCGGGTTTCATAATGGCGCCCGCTAAGTTCTCGGAGTAAAATCAATTTTGGAGCCACACATGTTGTCCTTAAGGTCACGAGGGTCTGTAATGGAGCACTTATGGCACGACAACTTTGTGGAATTCAACGTTGATAATAGTTTGCGAACCTTCAGTATAAGTTTAGAATATGTTTAGAATTACGTAGTAGAGTCGTGCTGCAGATATATTATGGTTGTGGCAGGAATGATTTGGCTCGACCGGGGTGGAACCACGCGCTCGCAGAATGTTAGCGTAATATAACAGTTTAATGCTGCTGTGTTTCGTGTGGTCAGTGTAGAGAACTGAAAACCTTTTTTCTTTCTGGAATCGGGGTATTCCATCTTAGTCCTCAGGGGTGACAACGCATCTTTATTTTATACTCCATTGAGGATAGATGTAGATGCCTATGGACCACGGTGTCCCCTTAAATGTATTTAGTATATTTTCAGAAAATAGCCGTGGTCGAATTATTGCAGAGAGAGTTAAGGAGCTATCAAATACACAAATATTTGACCCAACGACTTTATTACACAAAGTTTGTATAAAAAGTATTATTAATATATCAATTTATGTTTGGTTAAAACCCCTGGGAATGAGATGATTGCTACCAAACTATTTGTAATTTCTTTTGTGTTGTTGATTGTGTAACATATATTAATTTACATCCCCTAGAGGGTTTATTATATTTAATGTGTCGTTACATCAGGGACCAATGGAGACGCTTCCAAAGACATAATATTTGTAAAATTTCGATAAGTAGTTTAAAAGTTATTAGACAACAGGTAAATGTAAATACAAACCCAAACCCACATGACACATAAATACCGGTCCAAGTCATAATACTCCTTCTTGCTTTGTGGTGGTCGGGTAAAACATGCGTTTTCTATATCAAGAAAACTTTGATTATTTTAAATTTCGTAACGTGATTATATTAATAAGCGTTTTTTTGTCAATACATGTTACCTAATAAAAACGTTAATATTACCGTATCGCTTCACTGTGTGTGTGTACCTGCTGTATTATCTTTATTACGAATATGTTACAGATTGAAAAACAAGTACTTTTAAAACTTAATTATTGTTAACAAACATCATTTAATATTTTTTTAACAAATGCATAACACGAAAAATGGCCTCATACGACGTTTTGAAATTAACTTACCTATTTCTCGCGGCGTTATCCACTTCGTCTATTTTTACAAGGTGATTTTGGACTTACCTGTAAATAAAAAGAAATCAAATAAGTGACCCAAAATAATTTTAAAATCGAATTGTTATGTTACGAAGGACTCGTTGCCTTTGTTTGACATCGCGTAGTGGTGGTGTAAGGATATCTACTGCCCCATATCGATGCAAGGATGTCGTAAAAGGCGACAGAGGGAAACACTAGGAAATATGTAATATATGAATAGGACTTAAAGAAAACTGCAGTCACCAACCCGCTTGACAAGCGTGCAAACTACGGCAAATCTCCCATATAAGGCAATCTATAGGAAAGCCATATGTTCAGCAGTGGACTTTTGGTAACAACGGTAACAGTAGCGGTAAAGGTATGGTTATGCCGGCATCTATAGAATGCTGTTGATATTACAAAACTCATAGAATGAAATAAGTGGGGTAATCGATTTGTTTACACCACCGGTAATTGTCTTTTTTGTTTTAAGATTAAAACTCACCTATACAACTCTTTTTTATAGAATAAAGGTTATAAAAAAGTGTTGTGATAGAAGTGATAGATGCTAGCCCATCTCTCACACATTTACAGACCCAATATTTGTCGCTTTTTGTTAAATGCTAGGCAAGTAATACACTGAAAATATATTGACGACATGGAATTAATTACGTTTCCTCTTCAGGAGTTATTTTTGTCACTAAGCTGTAAGACATTTAGGGACGGTAACTTTGCTTAATTGGAATAAGTTTTTGACACAGTTCGACTGACGAGAGAATAGTTTTCAAAGGAAGTTGCCGAACTTCAACGTTTCGATACTTGCGTTACTATAAATAATAAATTATTGAAACAATGGTGTGATCTTTTAGAAAGGTTTCCTATAAACTTCTAAGACGATAAAGAATGCTGTGATAAGTATAAATAAACTAAGAAAGTTTTGACGATCGTATTTTTTATCAATGAATCTACTATCTCGTTAAAACCCGTTTGTAAGAGCGAACATTTTGATTTTTGATATGTATAGAAAGTAAAAACGAATTCATAAAATTAGAAAATATCGCAATCTAAAGGTTACAACTAGAATGTAGTGTGAATACTACATTAAAAACTTTTTTATTGAATAAGAGTTACAAACAAGCAGACAGTCCAACTGATGGTAATTGGACACTGTGGCCTAGACATCTACATATATTCTTGATTCAGAATAAAAATATTGTGCGTTGTCACCCTTGGAGACTAAGACGGAATGCCTTACTCCTGCAGTACAACGTATTGAATAAAAAAGTTTCATTGATATCGGTTCACAGTTGACAAAGATATCGAGTAATATACTTACAAAAATATATATATCATAGTCTAATTGACATCTAAAATTTGAACCTATTAAGCCTCACAGCCCGGCAGGCGAAGTGTAGGATTAAATGGAATGGCGACCTGGTAAGACATACAGGTAGTCGGTGGATGCAGGTGGCTCAGGACCGTGCTTTGTGGCATTCCTTGGGGGAGACCTTTGTTCAGCAGTGGACTTGTGAAGGACTGTAATGATGAAGATGAAGTTGCACTGATGGGCACTGACCTCTACATATAGCAGAGAGATAAGAGAGTTATGTAGACAACATGATATGTGTATGATGTATCGGAGTTTACGTGAGAAAGACGTGTTACTTGGCGCTCTTAGATTTTTATTCCAAAGTGGTGAAAAAAGTTACCTTTTGTATTCGAAATATATACTAAAACATTCAGCAGACTGAGTGCTTTTGTGTAGTGTAATTTAAACAATAAAATTTGTAATAAAAAGGGGTGAAAACATTGATTCAGTGAATCTTGTGTAGGGTACTGTGACATTTAAGTTATAACTTTGATAGTGGAACACAAAAGACTGGATATAACTTATACGTGTGATCGCGTGTTCTGAGTGTGTACCAAACTATATGCTATTTTCGCCCGTTACGACTAATAGCGTAATGGATAGAACTCGTTACGCTTTGATTCGGGAAGACCCAAGATCGAGTCACAAGGAAGATTTTTTCTCTTTATCTTTTTTTTCTTTTCTATTATCTTTTTTTATTGGAAATATCTTAAATTGAAAGTTAACATGGCAGCAAAAGGACACAAAAACCATGTCTGGGGGTGTTTCTCGATTGGTCTGCAGGACCGGAACTATATGCAATGTACAGAATGCACCAAACTTTATCATCTTGAATGTCTGTCAATATCAAGTAATGAAGACGATCCTACCACGTCTACGTGGCTGTGCCCTCAGTGTCATGGAACGCAAAAAATGGGTAATAATGATAACATCCCGGTTCGCTACAACCCAAATATAACTGTGAGGCCGGTAAAGAGGCAAGCTTTGAACTCCCCACCAAAGGCTTCAGATGAAAGACCAATAATAAGGGACGAGATGCAAGAAATTATCAAGGATTTAGTGACTCAATTTCAAAAGACGGTGTGCATCACCATACCGGACATCCTAGGTACTGAACTAATATCTTTGAAGGAGGAAATAGTGGACATGAAGGAGTCTATGAATTTCATGAATACAAAATATGAATCTATCACAAAGGAGCATGCAGAGGCCAATGAAAAAATAAAACGCCTAGAGGCAGAAAACGGTGCACTGCAGTCAAAGTTTGAGGACTTGTCTAATCGATTTAATCAAATGGAACAAAATGCTAGAATGAAAAACACTGAGATCCAATGTGTGCCCGAGAGGAAAGACGAGAACCTGTTGCACATCATAACAGAACTAGGTAAAACAATAAATTGTCAAGTATCCACGGAGCACTTGGCCCACTACACCCGTATTGCTAAACTAAATAAAGACTCCAGCCGCCCCAGGTCTATTGTAGTGCAATGTAACTCGCCGAGTATGAGGGACAAATTCTTGGCAGCAGCGATCAAATATAATAAACTGAAGCCTCAAGAAAGATTAAACAGTTCTTACGCTGGTGTTTCCGGTGCCAAAACTCCAATTTTTATATGTGAACATCTCTCCACCCACAACAAAGCCCTCCGTGCAGCAGCAAGACAGGCGGCAAAGGACAAAGGATATAAATTTGTATGGGTGAGAGGCGGTCGAATTTTCATGAGGAAGACTGAAGACTCCGAATTTAAAATCATCAGAAACATAAAGACACTTGACAAGTTGCCTTAGTTCCAAACCTAACTTTAATTTCTCTTTTTACAAAATTTTGAATGTACCCTATTTTACCCATTTTAAAATAGATAAGAATATATTATCAAAACGTTCGTGGGTTGCGTACAACTCACAACTTTTTAAGGGAAGTCAATTGTAATAATTACGATGTTATAGTTTTAACTGAAACCTGGCTTAATAGTAGCGTAATGAGCAATGAGTTATTTGATAACAGATAGGAGATATACAGAAGAGACCGGGAAAGTACGGGGTTTCATGAAAATAAGGATGGGGGGGAGGAGTCTTAGTTGCGGTACTAAAAACTATCAAATCTGTTCGGAAGTTTGAATGGGAAAGTAAATGTGAAGACATTTGGGTGGTTTTGGACTTGAAAATTAAAAACTCTGTCCATCAAATAGCTCTTTGCGGTGTTTACTTACCACCTCTGGTGAACAGGCTAATGTTGGAGTATTTTGAAGAAAATTGTACTTCAGTCATATCAGTAAATTTGGTTCACACCTGTGCCTTAGCAAATCAATCCTATAAAAATTATATAAAGAAGACAGAAGTCTGTATTAAGTCGAATCCTAAAGTTTTTTGGTCATTTATAAAGGCAAGAAAGTGTGGAAAAAGTAATTATCCCTGTATAATGACTGATGGTAATAAGAAGTCATCTAGTCCTAGGGAAATCTGCAACTTGTTTGCATCCTACTTTGGTGCTGTGTATAATTCTCAAGAGAACATAAAATCACAGTTGAATGTCAGCCAATGAAGTTTGATTTGCAATTATAGCCTTGAACTTACTGCTCCCTACCTTAGCAAGGATCAGGTACTGAAGAGCATGAAGTCCCTAGTCCATGATAAGGGTCCAGGACCAGATTGTGTCCCTCTTTTCTTCATTAAGGCATGTGCGGATGAGCTAGTGACACCTATATATCTAATTTTTAAGAAGTCTCTTCAATCCGGCCTATTTCCTGATGTTTGGAAGTCCGCTAAAGTTGTCATCATTCGCAAGACCTATAACGTTGAAGTGGTAGGTAATTATAGAACTATTTCGATACTGTCAACTTTAATTAAAATATTTGAATCTCTGATCTATCCTGTGCTGCAGAACCACTTGAATCATTATCTTACTGAGTGGCAGCACGGTTTTGTTAAATTTACGTCAACCTGTACCAATCTGACCCAGTTTAACGAAACTTTCGTAGAAGCAGTAGATGTCGCTAGGGAAGTTGATGTAGTATATACAGACCTTAGTAAGGCATTCGATAAAGTACATAATATTCTTATATCAAAATTGCGTGCATATGGTATTACTGGCTCATTATTGAGATGGCTAAAATCATATCTGAATAATCGTAGTTTTAGCGTGATTGTTAATGGTTTTCAGTCTGCACCATTCAAAATTACGCCGGAGGTTCCTCAGGGATCACATTTGGTCTTTTCAACACCTCCATCAATGACATCCCTAGTTGTTTTTAGTTCTCCATACTATTTATGTATGCCGATGATTTGAAATTGATTGCCATCTGCGAAACTGTAGAGGACATCAAACAGTTTCAAAGTGATGTTGACCGTATGGTAAATTGGTGTCGAAAGATGATGTCAGTAGAAAGATGAAGTTACTAAACTCGTTATACAAAATTAACGGCAGCATGATTAAAAAAAACAGAGGAAGTTAGAGACCTGGGTAATAGTGTTCGATAAAAAATTAACCTTCGTTCCCCACATAGAGAATATTACAAAAAGGGCGTACAGAATGCTAGGCTTTTTTTTGCGTGACGCTAAAGAGTTCAAAAATAATTACATTTAGATCCTACTGTAGAACAGCCTCGTACGAAGCATACTTGAGTATTGCAATATAGTATGGAGGCCGCACTATGTGACACACTCCTTACGATTGGAACATCTGCAATATAAATTCGTAACAAATTTGGCCTCACAAAAAAAATTCGGTCTTATGAAAAACGATTAAGATTCTTTAAAATTTTATCCCTAGAAAATCGGAGAAATTTGCTTGACCTGTTATTTCTTGTTAAAATTTTGAATCAATAAATTAACTCTCCCCTCTTGCTCCAAAAATTTAAATTTCGTGTTCCATTGAGAATTCCTCGCGCTCCCATTACTCCACTTTGCCCTCCTTTTAGGAAATCTGTCTTAGGTGCAAACACCCCAATTCCAAGGTTGTCCAAATTGGTCAATGGACATAGTGACCTAGTTGACATTCACGCCGATTCATTTGCCAAAATTAAGAAAGTTAGTCTGGTCTAAAACCAACAAATAATAATAGTTTTTTTTTTCACCATATAACTATTTTCATTATTAGATAATTATACCTCTTTTTATTCATATTTATAATGTTTATAATGTTACTCGGTGCATGTGGTGTTTACCTTAAGCGATTGTTACACTTAGCTACGTAACTTAGTTCCTAAGCCATTTCGTTAAATACAGTGTAATCAAACATTGGTAAACCTTAATAAATTAAAAAAAATATCGTACCGCAAGGATTTTTGTTGGGCCCTTGCTCTTCTTAATTTTTATCAATGATAACGATTTGTGTTTTAAAAGTTCCAAGATTATTCTTTATGTTTATGATATGAAAATTTTCGTTCTATTACAGATTCAGAATGCTGCTCTAGTCTTCAAAAGGATCTCTTATAACTTATAAACGTAAACCAAACTTGATCTGAATGTTTTCAAATGTTTTATCTGTTTATTTATACCCATCCTAATTTTACGAGAAGCAATAAAACAATAAATTCTTTGTCAATGTCCTTTCGCAGGGTCACAAGCTCAAGGGCAAAGTCGCGCCGCGCCCTTAGCTCTCTTTTCATTTACCTGTAGTTTGCTGTAGCGTGAAGTCGCGTCGCCCTCGTATAATGTTTCCGCGTGTGTATCGTAAACATGTACCAATACTCTAATGACGAGTATTTAACAATGACGAGATTTTGTCTTGTCCTGTAAAAACTTAGACGTTGCGACGAATCGATATTTAACCGTGATGGAATTTATGGATTGAAGGTTGATTGACGGGAGGAACGTATGTGCAAATGATACGTTCCGTCATCGACACAATGTTGCAAAACGTTCCTCTTAGTAATCTGCAAGAAATGTACTGTCAAGCTCATTACTAACGATCTGTGCGCGCATATCCGGACAGCCAATTCGGTGATAAGTGATACATCGCGATTGACCTGTGACCTGGCCGACGAGATCACCAGACCTATCTTTAGACTTATTTGTGGGCCAAACTAAAAATATTCTTTTATTCAATGAATAACTTTTATCCATTGAATAAAAATTATTCTATTCTATTGTATTTGCATTTTGATTCCTGACCGATGACAAATGAAGATTTCGATGTGTCACAGCATCCTTACCATCAGGAGGACTGCATGTTCGTTTGTCACAAAAAGAAAAACGAGCTTAGTGGACTCACCCTGACGAACTGCGATAGGATGTTGGGCGGCACTTGGCGCTGGTTGGCGAGCAGGTATTGCATGAGGTATCCCATGCCACGCACCGCGTTGCAAGCGATCTGCGGCCGCTCGCTGGCCAAGTGCTGCAGCAGCGCGCGCTCCACCTTGTCCTCGAAGGGCTCGCGGTAGATGTGCTCTGGGCTCTCCTTGAGCGCAACGAAGAGAGCGCACGAGCGGCCGTGCTGCAGCAGCCAGTCCGCGTCAGGTGCCGTGCCCAGCACGTGGTGCTGCAGCGCAGCGTCCCGATGGGCCGCCGGCAGGCAATGCAGGAGAGCCCCTGAAACGATCGTTATAACAATAATTTATAATATCTTATGGAATTGCTAAACATCACTTGTGAGTGTAGCAATTCTATAAGAATGGAGCTGGAAACTGATAAGTGTGCGGTCCTCCAAATCGAAAGAGGTATGGTTTCGCATAGACTTATCTATGCTCATCAATATAAAGACCCTTTCCGAGGCTGAAACATACCTATACTTGAATATGTCACAAAACATAGGTATCGATGAAGCGAATATGAAACCGTCACTTTGGGTTTAGTTTTATGCACGCTCAACAAAAGTGCTTAACAGTCTTTTAGCGGGAGTTAATAAGACACACGCATATAACGCTTGGGTTATGTCTGTCTGCATGTATACCTTTGGCATCATCAGGTGAACTCGAGACTGAATTAAACGCTTTGGATAAAAAGTCCGCACTGTTATGACGTCCCACAGGATGCATCACCGGAGATCGTAACATATGAGGCTGTACTTGCCGCAGAAACATGGTGGGCGTGGCTTTTGAAACGCTCTCATGAGTAAATCCTGTATAAATTAACATTAAAACTAACCTAGACAACCTCCCACAGCACTTCGCGGCGGATCGTCTGGATGTGCCAGTAACGCTGGACTCGTCAGCGTCGTGAGGATGCTCAGGGCCAGTTGCTCCGACATTTTCTCCCCACCCCCGGTAATAATACTCCGCAGGGCTTGCAGCATGGTCTCTCTTATCGCAGGGTCGTCTGTGTTCTTAATGCCGTTGTGCATTTCCACGAAGAGCGGGTCAGCCCTGGTGTGAATGAGCACGAGCTGGGAGAGGGCGAGACCGGCTTTGATGCGGACCGGCCTGTTGGGGTCGTTCAGAGCCTTCAGGAACGTAGTTTGCAGCTGTGGCAAGAACTGTTTCAGCATAACTCCGACCTATATTAAAAAAAAGATCTTCAGCTCTTTATAGAGTAAATTGGTTATGTTCAAAAAATCGACTTAAAATTTGTGGCGGCGCTGTCGTCACAGGGAGCGGCCAACGCTTCGTGTGATGGTTCGGGGATGTTCTGTATAGACTGTTTATGATTCGGAATTTTGATAGCGCGGCTTAGGGCTTCGGTGTGTTTCGCTAGTGGCGCGACGACAGCGCCGCCACAAATTCATTAAAAATTACTACACTTAAATCTGTTATTTAAGACAAGTTATACCATAATTTTCTATCTATCCAGCCATGCATTATAGCCTACAAAAGTCTACTGCTGGAAACAGGCCTTCTCTATAGATTGCCTTACAGAGAGGATTTTGCCATAGCTGCCACGCTTGGTATTTTTGTTAATACCCTTACTCTTGTTTCCATATCTCTGCTTAATTTAAACTTAGGTACATAATATAAAAATACCAATATTCGCCTTTATCGTCATCAATTTGGATATTTTATTATACTCAACCAAATCTAAAAATACCTTTCGAAGTTTCACATTAATCATTTCACAATAACTTTGTACAAGTGTATTCACATGATTTCAAATAACCTTTTATTCAAATTCAAAGAATTATGAAGTTATCTATTTTTTATCACAACATATACAGTCCTTTATCACTAATTTAAATGCGAATCTTTCAAACAGAGTAAAATATAAAAAAAATTACCAGATTCAACTTTTATGCTTGTTGTTTCAATGATATGTCATTATGCAACTTACCACAGTGTTTGGATGATCAAAATTTATGCTAATACGAATAATCGGTAGAAATAATCAACTAATCGATCCCTTACATTTTCTAATTTGTTTCTTAAAAAAATTTTAGTTGCATAAACTACAAATGATTCATGAATCAAACCAGTCAAATTTTTTATAATTTCTGTGAATCCTACGGTGACGAAGTTGCGAATAAGTTTCGAAGATGTCGGCTTGTACAGTGATGGTTAGTAGTGATAGTTATTTTGTACTAATTTATAGTTCAATATGGTTCTGCTACTTATTAAGTAGACTTGGTACCAAATTTATCAGTTAAGACGACACCGCGAGAAAATGCACCTCCTTTCATTGAATAGTATGGGACTATGACACGACTAACGAAACTGGAATTTTGATATAGGTAAATTCAAGTTTTTATCTTGAATTTGCTTGCTCAAAAACACGATTGTTTAATTTTGACTCGATCATAATTATTTGCGAAAACACCTTTAAAAATCACTATAGTTGAAATTACAACAAAATTACTTAATCATATAGATGTTGTGCTTGGGAATTACTCAAATATATTCATAACGTCAATATTTGTAATTTAGTTCCGTATTATTTTGATTACTTCATTCAATAATTTTTTAAAAATATTTTAAGATTCTGACAATTTCTAAGCGGTCTCAATCGTCGTGGACGCTACGCAATTTTAGACCTTGTGACTGCGTTTTTAAAGTTTTTATAGAAATTATAAACTCACGCGGGCCAGTCCGGCGATAGCCCTCTTCAACCGTGAACCTGCGCATGTCTTTCGCTTGTACTCTCTATTCTTATAGTTAAATCTTTATTATTTTAAATAGCTATAGTTGTAGAATAGGTTTATTAGTATAGGAAATTATTATTAGTATAAGTAGGTACTTAAATAATTTCTTTTTAGTAATGGGAAATACTAGGAAAAAAGTATATAGGAGAAAAAGGTAAGAGCAATTTGAAAAAAAAAATGTTCTAAGAATGACGGAGGCGAATAAGTCATGGTAAATAATATCATTGTAAATAATTTAATAGCATTTTAGTGTCTCGTTTGTAGTTAATTATAAAGAACATTATATTATAAAGAACCTACCTACCTAGAATCAGTATAATTCACGCAACTAGGCCATTGAGATAATTCAAATCACTTAGTACTTACCATCAAGGGAATAGAGAACAAAATCGTATACAAATAAAATAAGCCTCTGCATTATACGCATCTGGGTATGATTGTTTTTATAGGATAGGGTGACAAATGTACAGTCCACCTGATTGTAAGTGGTTGCTGTGGTAGGATATGGTGACAAATACACAGTCCACCTGATGGTACTCGACTACGAATCAAAATGCAGATGCGTTGTCACCCGTGAGGACTAAGATGGAATGCCTCGTTTCCAGTAAAAAGCGTCTCCAGTTCTCTACACTCACCGTACGAAACACAGCAGGGCTACTATTTTACGCTGGTATTCTGTGAGAGCGTAGTCCTTCCCCAGTCGAGTCGACCCATATCTTGCTTGTTTGATTGCGTCGTATTAGTTCTTGACTTGAGGATTTCTTGTGGCACTATATTATTCCTTAATATTGAAGACGGGAATGTTAGAAAGAGTGAGATAAAATAGTCATTAATTCTTTCTTCTCCTTAAGTTAAATAAGTATAAGTTTAAAATAAGTTTAGTGTAGTAAGCCCATCAAAATTCTGCTAGTCCCTATAGATTGTATTTAATACGATGAGAAATCATACTCTTTGTATTTTTTAAAATATTCAAACAGATCCATCTTAAAAAAGTGAATAGTAGGCTAAAATTTCCGAAATTACGAGACTGGTTGTTGCACGGAACAACTAACCCCAAATGCTCTTTTTAAACTAAATTAATGTTTTTATTGCAAACCATAAGCGTACCATATTAATTATTGGTAGGTCTGGGAGCGCCTGCGATGAACAATAAAAATACTAAGAAAAAATAAACCAGAAAAAAGAAAGTTGTTACAGGGAATAAGAGTAAAACAAAGATAAAAGCTAAAAAGAATCCAAAGAAAATGTACAACGAGTGTTACAAGAAAGCGATACTTAGTACGATCTAAAGTGATTTTGTCTAATTTGCTGCGATGCGCATTCTAATTCACTGCCAAGGGAACTGTGGATACAATATACAGCGTGTAGTAATTAGGCACATTCAAAACGTTTAGATAAAGATACTATACCGTGGGTGATGTAAGAAGAGAAAAAGACTCAGAATTAGAACAGAAGGGGAACAGGCGCGAACGCGCGTAAATCCCGCGAAAACCATCCACATTCGCGTTCACGGAGGTTAACGGCGATAATGTGGAGCCGCGGTTAGACTTTTCTTCTGTGCTTCACTTGGCCTACGCTCTGTATATTTTGGTTAGATCGATTTTGAAACCGATACACAACGTCGACACGGCTACATCTCTAAGAAAGTATCAAAAAGGAAGGTCAGCTACGCCGTTCTCGTCCAGACGTGACAGTGACGTCATCACGCTGAAGAGTAGTGCTGTGGTTTACTACTATCTTATTGTTATTGTTTGTTTTTTATTCATGTACAAAGTACATATATAAAAAGAGTAGAAGACAGCACAAGATAACACAAGATTAAATTAAACATACCAGTTTATAAAGAGTCATTTAATGCATAAAAAAACTAATAAAATCAAGTTATTTTGTGATATCGATATATCAATTCTGGGCAACACTATTTTTTCATAGATATTTTTGTTTACTTTTCGCTTTGGCGTACAGGACACGGTAAGGCGTTTTTGGCGTGACGCCCAAAAGGTTAATATTGTAGGTAGTATTAGGTACCAGTGGTACTTAACAGGTGGTCTGTGGACCACTAGTGGTCCCTGGAGGCACTCAAAGTGGTCCTCGAAGGCATCATAAAATTTTTTCATGATATATAAAAACAAGTCGAAACAATTGGAGATTATGGTCGGTGTACATATACTGCCGACTCGGTGCCGATAAATAATACAGTGATTTATTTTTTATTTCTTTATAGGACAGGGTGACAAACGAGCCCACAGTTTAACTGATGATGGTTGCTGTGGTCCAAATGCAGATGCGTTGTCACCCGTGAGGGCTGAGATGGAATGCCTCGTTTTCAGTAAAAAGGGTCTGCGATTCTCTACACTCACTATAGGAAATACAGCAGTATTAAGCTGCTATTTTAGGCTGGTATTCTGTGAGATGATGCCGAACATTAAGTTTTGTATGTGGTTTATTTGTAGAACAAACTTAAAAGTCAACCTTATCATAATTTACATTATGTCTAAAAATTGGTGGTCCACGGGAAGATAAAAATCGTTCGAATAGTCTTTCATCACTAGAAGGTTAAGAACCACTGATATATACAAACGAATGCTACTGGCATAAAAACTTAGCAATAATAAGAAAAAGTAATTACTCCCGCAGTCTGTCAGCTTATTAATCAAAAGTAGGGTTATGGTACTATCACAGAACACAGTGATTATCGCACAAGGGCATACGCATTGACTATGCATAACTAATTACGACCGAAGGTGGCGTGCGGTTTGGGACGATGTGCGGTGTGCGCTAATTACACGCTCGCTTGCCTTTGTCAATGTGTGTTAAGCTTTGCGGTAGCCACTATACAAGCCGTTTATTAGAATTAACACTTTGAAATAGTAATAAGAGAGTAATAATAGAGTTAATTTGAGAGTAATAGTAAGGATGTCGTCTATTCGTGTTTATATCAAGGTGTGCGATAGCATTATGAAAAATACGTTTTCTTTTTTTAGATTTAGATTGAATTGATGTTTGTGCTCGTTTATCACCCCCATTCTATAAAAAGACATTGTTCTGCCCTTTCCGGTAGATGGTGCGATGCCTGCCACTTACAAATTCAATGTGGATATTTTTACAATGTAAACATAAAGCTAGAGCCGTGGTTGCTCAAGGGCTAAGCGCTCGCTCTAAATTAAACAGTACGCGAGCAACCCGGCTTCGAAAAAATAATTATATATATAAATATAAAATATATTTAAACAATATATAAAAATTAAAGAATTTTCATAATCTTTATAACATTACAACAGTAAATAAGCACACTACGATATCTGACCTAAAGATAAGAAACGCACATAAAAATTACGTAAGTTTGCGTGCATTCATTTTACCCCTCTGCTATAAAAAACTTTTTTTATATGGTAGTGCCATGCTTATTGTAGCTGTAGCAAGAATTAGTCGGCTCGACCGAAGAAGGACCACGGTCTCACAGAATACCGGCTTAGGGTAGCAGTCTAACGATGCTGTGTTTCGTTTGGTAAGTGTCCACCACAATCCTCCTAATTTCAGGTGGACTGTGTGTCACCTGTTTGTCACCAGGCTTGTTGTCCTTTTTTCTAAATCAGATATTCATTTATTTGTTTGGGTTTTATTTTTCCTGTAATCTCGTTATATAATACCCATTAGCAGCGAATATAAGGAAATTAGCCCATTTGGACCCAATTACAAACCACAAGAAAATTTTTGAAAAAATGTTACTGACGTAACTCAGACTGGAAGCTATTAAGAGATTTTATTACATAAAATAAAGAAACAAAAACTTCTTTCTGTACAAGAAAAAGCCGTCCTCAAATGGGGCCAATGGGTTTATGTGTGGTATTTTTCAGAACATTCTTTTTTGATGCAAAATGTCTTGATGCAATTCTTACATTGCCAACGTGCTCTAATGTGACATTCTACACATCGTAGCTGGCTTTGCAGTTCCTGAGAGAAGTGTCCAATACCATCAAGGCTCATACTAAGCACTACTGTAGAAGATTTACGACGCCTTCCATCGGGTCTATCAGTGACTACAGCCGTCAAGTGGAAACGAGCCATACTTAGACTAAACTGGAGCTGCTCTAGTTTGTTTTCAGTGGTCAGAACTGAAGACGCTAAACATTAGCTACAGTCATATCGAGCAAGTAGGTACCCACCACCATTGTTTGCCTCGTATAGCTGTTCTGTATATTTCGATTGACTGGTCAGCTTGATCAACTCCGCCCATGCCTTTGTTGTAGTTCTTTAACACAAAAGAAATGTCCACAACTACCTTTCTTCTTGCTGTAGAGCTTCATCTTCTTGCATTGCCCAGAGGGTAAACAAAGCCGTAATTTGTACACATAGTGCAAGCACTATTGTCAAGCCATCATAAAAACTAAATTTTATTAGTTGTTTGTATCAAATCGGTAGTCAAATTTGTTTGTTTTTCTTTTTCATGTCTTGACAGATAGTAGTGGAAATTTTTTGTCCTATTTTCCCTCACAATACCTATCGCACGAACATCACCTTCATCACCTTCTTCTTCATCCGTAAGAACACTGGGGTCTGTGAGAATGGCCACTATATCGTAGCTAACATTAGGATCATCCTTTTCATTTGAAATGTTTTCAAAGGCTTCCTCGAGTCCTGTACAGTCATTAAGAACTTCGAACCATCGCTATGTCACTGTTCACACCGTAACTGAATATGCGAATAAATCCAAAAATATATTATCAATCAGCCCATTGAACCCATTCGGGGACACCATATTAAATACCTCCACTTACGGGTAAATCTCAGAAAATACTCAATATTATAGTATTATTTACTAGTAGAAACTATGACCAAGTGAAAATACAAAATAAATAAACTAAATACCAATGTTACTATAAAAAAAATAACTCGCCTTTGGTCAAACACCTAGTCGCTCAAGATGTAAATAAAATCATTAAGTTTATCCGCTTTAGCCAATAAAAATTACAAAACTATAAGTTGTATTACAAAACCAAACTCTTTGGCATTACAAATTCGTCTACAAACAAAAGATAGCTTAAATAATTTTAAAAACGTGGGTAATTAAAAAAGTGGCCCAAATGGGACAGCGGGCGTAAATGGGTTAGTGTTATTTTTGAATATAAGATCAGACATGGAAAATATGCATCCCAAACCTATCATAAAGTACATAACTTTTTATTTTACCTTTATATTACATTTTATTTTTACAACTTCGTCTTAATCTATTGAACCGGTATTTTGTTTATTCGTAACGAAAAACGTAAGTATCTGTATTGTAAAGCGAGTCCTAAGCAAAAAGGAAAGCTTTTTTTTAATATAGCAACCAGACATCACAAATAACGCAAACTGATTGCTGACGACCGCGAATATGAGAAAACAGTGGCCGAGCAAATTCGACGTGAAAATAGTTCAAAATAAATATAACAGTCTCTATACATCGATTGATGATTCCATTAAAGTATTTACGTATTTTTAAAAAATTTAATAGTACAAATGTTTACAAATTAAATAATGTTTTGAAGCACGTTAATTAAGCGTATTTTTAAGACGACACCGCGAGAAAATGTACCTCCTTTCATCGAATAGTATGGGACTTTGACACGACTAACGAAACTGGAATTTTGATATAGGTAAATTCAAGTCTTTATCTCGAATTTGTTTGCTCAAAAACACGATTGTAAAATTTTGACTCGATCATAATTATTTGCGAAAACACCTCAAAAAATCACTATAGTCGAAATTACAACGAAATTACTTAATCTATATGCTTGGGAATAGCTCAAATATATTAATAACGTCAATATTTGTAATTTAGTTGCGCATTATTTTTATTACTTAATTAAAAAAAAAATTAAAAATATTTTAAGATTCTGACAATTTCTAAGCGGTCTCAATCGTCGTGGACGCTACGCAATTTTAGACCTTGTGACTGCGTTTTTAAAGTTTTTATAGAAATTATAAACTCACGCGGGCCAGTCCGGCGATAGCCCTCTTCAACCGTGAACCTGCGCATGTCTTTCGCTTGTACTCTCTATTCTTATAGTTAAATCTTTATTATTTTAAATAGCTATAGTTGTAGAATAGGTTTATTAGTATAGGAAATTATTATTAGTATAAGTAGGTACTTAAATAATTTCTTTTTAGTAATGGGAAATACTAGGAAAAAAGTATATAGGAGAAAAAGGTAAGAGCAATTTGAAAAAAAAAATGTTCTAAGAATGACGGAGGCGAATAAGTCATGGTAAATAATATCATTGTAAATAATTTAATAGCATTTTAGTGTCTCGTTTGTAGTTAATTATAAAGAACATTATATTATAAAGAACCTACCTACCTAGAATCAGTATAATTCACGCAACTAGGCCATTGAGATAATTCAAATCACTTAGTACTTACCATCAAGGGAATAGAGAACAAAATCGTATACAAATAAAATAAGCCTCTGCATTATACGCATCTGGGTATGATTGTTTTTATAGGATAGGGTGACAAATGTACAGTCCACCTGATTGTAAGTGGTTGCTGTGGTAGGATATGGTGACAAATACACAGTCCACCTGATGGTACTCGACTACGAATCAAAATGCAGATGCGTTGTCACCCGTGAGGACTAAGATGGAATGCCTCGTTTCCAGTAAAAAGCGTCTCC
>DWHP01000898.1:0-17613 GCA_018247895.1 Parnassius honrathi
CCCATGTTACACCCATGACCATGTTCTAGCTGACTTACCAATTCACATCTACACGTCTAGGGAACGCGGCTCGATAGGAAAGTCTAGACTTAAACGTGTACCTAAAAATGTCGAATTGCTACAGGACTCTAAAATTACTGACCGTACTCACCATGCTGACAATCGAAGCCCAGGAGATAAAACTTGAATATTTTGAGGACGGACCAGGCCTACTACCATTTAAACTTGGATCAATGACTCTTTTAACTCACTATCATACATTTCATCAGTATGTTAATCTTGACGACATCAGAGACAAATTAACCCTATTACAGGAACAGCTACAGAACTACCAGAACAGATTTGATAATGACACCAACTTACTTTACGAATTGCAAATGGACTATCTTTATAGTAAATTAGATAAAGTATTAATAAAATTAAATAGTTTAGAGCCCAGTCGCTCTAAGAGAGGTCTAGTAGACGGATTAGGCTCAGTAATCAAATGCGTATCCGGTAATCTAGATTATTTAGATGCCGCGAAATATAATAATACGATAAAAGTTTTAAAGGATAACCAAGACAGGATCGAATCAGAATTCAATAGTCACATTAGCTTTAGTAAAGAGTGGATGTTTCAACATAATAGTGTAATATCCCAGATAGTTAAAAATGAAAACAAAACTAATTCAACACTTATCCAGTTATTAGATAGAGCCGCTTATAATAGATGGTAGCCTCATCAAATACGCTAAGTTTGCCCAACTCCTAACAATTTTAACAGAAAATATCGATGATATGCTCAATGAGCTTAATAGGATAGAAAATATATTAGCCACCCTATTCTCTAGTACAAACGAATAGAGAAATGAAGACAAAATGTCCGAAGCTGAGTAATCGGTACCTATGCGAAAAGGAAACGAACACCCAAATTCGAACACAATCCGACTGTATCCAAAACCTCATCATCAATCAGCCTATAGCAAAATCCTGTAAGATATCGACATCGTACTATCAAAAGAGGCCGTGGAACGTCTTGATGACAAGCACTACACCATGACGTTCCCTCAAACAACTAAGGTCCACACAGTATGCGGGCGTGAAGATATTAATAAATTACAGGGCAGCTACTTAGTCACAATACCAATCAATTGCTTCCTGCGAACACAAGAATTTAACATCACTAATATTAACGATCAAGTAGAAGGCCATCCCCTGAAACTAATGAAAATACCAATGGATATAAGCGCAAAAGATACCCCAGCGGTACCACGAATCAGCCTTAATACAATCAACCTGAAAGGACTCCACGCAGCCCAGGACCAACTCATGATGCAACCACCACTTCATCTCCGAGAGATGCATCCCCTAACCTTATATCATACTACTATTCCCTTTTACGCCGTGTTATCAAGCCTAGTAGTATTCGCTATCATAATCTCAGTTCGTTACTACTACAAGACTAGGAAGCAAGAACAGACCCAGAATAACACCCAACATAGCTACGAAAACACCGAAAAGCGACCCCGATACATTTCAGCGGCACGAGGCGCAACTCAGCAGAACGTGAGCATTGACGTCAACGGATGCCATCGGAGCTCTGCAGTATTCCTTTACCTTATTTTATTGTAATAATTAAAATTAATTCTAGATCTAGCATCGATCTGTTTCACTTCTTTCCTAGTAGTAATAATTATATTGTAATTTTTATATTATTATAAAGTTATTTGATTAGTTTCGGTTTTTGGGTCCTTCAGCTGCAGTTAACGTAATTGCTTGGTCTTGTACTATTATGGTGTCGTTACTGTGTTTATTTTAAATAAATAAATAAATTTATTGAATAGTAGTGTAGTGGCAGTGTAAGAATATCCATTAACTCATATCGTCCCGAGGGTGTGGTAAGAGGTGATAGAGAGAAAATAAAACAAAAGATGGGCAGCAGCATCTCAAAATAATAAAAAAACTGCAGTTGTCGCTTGCCAAGCAAAAAAAATCCCCCCTCAAGCAATCTATGAGAGAAGAATCTATGTGTTCAGCATTGTACTTTTATAGTCTGTAATAAATGGATGAAAATATTAATCATTTACACAGAGTAACGTTCAGAATACTCTACACTAATACACCAATAAATAGACGTTATAATGAAGTATATTTTTGTGTTCGATCGAAACTAAAAGACCTGTGCCCGCAGCCGCGACCTACCCAAGTATATAATAGGTATTTGCCAATGAAGTTGCCGCTTGGCAGTACTGGCCCATTCAAATCAAAATTATTTTTGTTTCGATTAACTTTATTTTATAAACAAGAAATTCTTTTTTCAAAATTGTTCAATGGTTTGTTGATTAGCGTTATGTTTTCGACGCATTTGAATTTTTTTTGTCATCCCACGATACGGTAAATACATCAACGACGCGACGTTCTCGCAGCGAATAGTAGGAACAAACGCTACACCTGTTATTGGTTTTTCCGCTTCCGTTCTGGAAATTTCGACCCGAAAAATAAACTCCGTGGTCAAGTTGCCTTAATAAAAAACAATTGAATAAAATAAATCATTCGATTGCATTTTTGTTCCAATAGACTAATAAAAATACGCCTACACCAATTATTCTGCACTTTGAAAGCAGAATTTAAGAGATTTGCTTTTAAAATATAAAATTTCCACCTCTTAAGCATTTATTTATAATATTTAGTAGTCTATACTGGGTAAAATATTCAAGTTTTTGAAAGTAATTAAGACATATGAGTCAAAATGATCTCTGAAATTGAATCAGACGTAATAAGATTATTCACTGCCTCCCAGTAACGATATTTATGCACAATCGATTTGTAATTAAGCCACTCACTCAAACAAATGAGTGTACCTAGTTGTACGAGTATTACCAATTTACGAAATCATTTTACCGTTACTATACTATACGATGTGTTAATGGGAGACTTCAACGCAAAACTAGGCACTGGAGAGAATGGTGAGCTAACTGTGGGGAAATTCAGAATATGGCAACGAAACCCAAGGGGCCAGCAGCTTGCTGACCTTTCGGAGAAAGAGGGACTCAGAAACAGAAAGTGGACTTGGTGACGACGACCCCCAATGGTTCGGCAAAAATGAGATTTACTTCATTATGATGACCCGACGACAACTGTTCAGTGGTGTAAACGGTTGAGAACGAATGTGGATAAAAAGAAAAGAGAGGTTTCTAACCATTATCACTATGCAAACTGTGAGTTTCCATAGAGGCTCAATAATGGTATGGGAAGTTGTTAATTCCGACGCACGAACAGAGTTGGTCATCGTCGATAATCGGCTTACAGCTACTCCATACATATAGGATTTCTTCAGGAGCACGTAATGATTATTCGGGGTTCATTGGACACGACCAATTTCTTCTCATGCACGATCATGCACGCCCGCACGTCGCGTATTTTGTAGAGGAATATCTGGAAGAGGTTGGAATACAAAAGTTGCAGTGACTACCTTGTAGCCCGGACGTAAATACAATTTGGCATGTGTGGGGCACGATCCAAAGAAAGATAAAATTTAAACCGCTGCAAACTATGAATGAGCTCCGAAATGTACCGCTGGCCACTTGGGACAGCATACCGTAAGTAAATGTCAGAAACATCGTTCAATATAAGCCAGACCGAATGCAGGCGAATATCAGGGTTAGAGGAGGAATCACCCAATATTAAAACAGATAGACTATAAAGAAACAGACTTATTTTTTTACTTTATGGTGTTTTTAAAGTGTCAATGAAAATATGTTAATTTTGATGAAAACATGTTATCTTGAAAAGAAATTTTTTTTAAGTAAACATTAAATGTCTAAATTTTAGAACTATAAGGGACGCTTACTAAGTCCATCTACCTTTATTTTACTGACATAAAAAGGTTTCAGTGCAAATAATTGGCAAATTCACGAGTCGCCAAGTTTCCGTGCCGGTAAGATGACAACTTTAATATTCATAATTCCCTCGCTGCTCTACCCAAAGTTAGCTGGTAGAGAATGCCATATAGCATTAAGCTCGCCTTTTGTACAAAATCTTTGGTGCAATAAAGAATAAAATAAATAAATACCCTAGCTAACTTGACATACGTATTTTAAAGTAATACGATATTGTATTGAACCCTTTGCGGTAGGTGGTACAATAAGTTTCACTCCGTATTCTCAAAAAATGTAAAATAAAAAAATGCACTCAACCGTCACCTATCGTTATTCTGTTACATATTTTGAAATTTTTGTATTTGTCGCTAAGGTTCATGAATATAAGATATGTTAATAACATTATGACAACGCAACCTTTCGCATAATAGCAGAGCTATGAACCTTCTTGACGAAATAACTGTTTTTTTTTTTGTTTTTTTTTTTTCTTTAAAAATAATATTAGCAATGCTATAAACATTACCAATATTCCCATTAACCACTCGTGGTAATCTTAAATTGCTTGTGTTACGAGTGGTTTACCGCGCCCTGCCATTAGGCTACTGTCGCTTTTTTTTTCATCCTTATCCTATAAAAAATCAGTCATCAAATGATGGATTTTAAAATTCCACTGTTAAATATATACATAGATTGCCTCATAATCCCATTTTTAACATATCTGTTAAACGCTTGGCTAGGGTTTTTGTAATTGATTTTTTAATTATTCGGGATTCAGGAGCCAGGAAGATGTTGATGCTGAGGTTTATAAATACATAAAAATATAATATTATATAAATTATTCACATATTTTGTAAAAAAAAATATATAATTAATTATTACATTATTTCAATAGGCTCAAAATATGGTACTTTTGGGTGCTATATATTTTGTGTAAAATATGAACTTACGTTATGAAACTATACGAGTAGTACATATATTACAATATAGTTGACAACACTAGCTACAGATTTGCTGTCACACCTGGGGATGAGAACTAAGATAAAATGCCTCGATATCAACATTCTCATTCATTCGGCTCAGTTACCGGGTACTCTTATCGTGGTACGGGGTTAAACATTGCCAACGTCTTAACTTCGAGCTACTACAGATGATTTCTTTACAGAAAAAACCAATAACTGGTTTTTGGTTCGACAAAAGCTATCAATTTGGGAAGACTAAATAATCAACGGTCGCGCTAACGTCAATTAGACTAACAAAGCTGGCCATTTTAATATGTAAGTGTTCAAATATACACTAAAATAAGGTGCATCAAAGGCTTCAAGTATATTATTTGAGCGTTCAAATCGTATTTTATCATGAGTAGAAAATTTAGTTTAAAAGTTCGTAAATTTCCCGAACTTTTATGAAAAAAATTCTTTTCACATTCTGTGTCCCTTGATAACCAAATCAAAAACTTTTTTTTATCAAACTTAGCTATGTTGTCAAATGAAATTTATGCTGGCGCAGAAGCATCACCTACCGAGCAATATTTGATAATATTTTTAAGTTTTCAAATCACATTGTACTGAAAGCCACAGCAGTCTATTACTATCAGGTGGACTGTGTTGAGCACTTATTTCTTGTTTAAAATATAAAAATGATATATTTCTTTATTGGTTCCTTTTCTATTTGTTCCTATTACATTAATTTTATTACGTCTCAGTCTTCAGGGGTGAGAACGCATTTTGCATTGTGATTCTTAATCGAGGATATAGACGTCTATAGATCACAACTGTAGACTGTGCGCTCGTTTGTAACTGTTATTCTATAAAAAAAACACACGTATGTAATTTTATGTTTGGAAGTAAACGCATATAATATTTATAAACGCCGTGTTAGCTCAGCTAAGCGCTCGCTGCAATTTCCACAGTACGTGAGCAACCCGGGTGTCAGCACTGCCGGCAACATTGAAATTGTTAATTGCAATTTTGAGTACTGATTGACTACGCGCTCGGTGGTCAAGGAAAACTTCGTAAGGAAACCTACATATCTGAAAAATTAAAAGAATAGTTGTCAAGTCTGTCAATAGACATTAGGACAGCGCGGCGGACAGACATTTCTTTTCCATAAAACCCTCCGAGGAGTGAAAGGAGACCTGTGGTCAAGCGTAGTACGTACAAAGTTTTGTAACTTTACTAATTTTACATTACTTTACTTTCGTAAAAACTTCTCAAATATAAAGTGTATCCCTTGACATTAAACATGTAAAATTCTATTTATATCCAAACGGCAACTACATAAAAATTGTTTCTATTTACACGCTTTTTATTACCTTGACCTGAACCAATAGCAAATACAATAAATTGATGACTATAACCTAGTATTTTTACTTTATTCATCCCTACACGACGATCAATACGAAGATCAATGCATTTATTTCAGTTGGGAAAACAGCAAAGTCTTTAAAACTTAATAATCATTCCCTAGTTCGTATAAATTGAACAATACAATTTGTTGTCAAAACTCTGCTACCAATTAATTTGAAAATTGAATTATATTACTCTGCTACTACGTGCGAAAAACAGCAGCCGGCGTGTTCAATGTTTTTTTTTTCTAATCTGTTCTCGCGCTCTAAATTTTTCTGCGGACTATAGAGTCCAATCAAGGTTCAGACTAAAGAGTCTGAACCCTGGCCGCACTCTATGATCCGCAGAAAAATTTTGTGTCAAAAATGAAACATAGTTGTATAAGATAACTTTACCATGCATTCGGTAGTGCCAGTTTCAGTAGTAAAATGAGCCTAACGAGCTATTGTTATATAAAAGGTTGACACATGAGAACACTGTCCAACTGATGATAAGTGAATGCTCAGGTTCATAGACGTCTACATTTATCCTCAATTAAGAAGCAGCAGGAACCAGATGAGGCGTTCGAGGGGGTTAAGCGGCAGTCTTTGTGAGGAGCGTTTAGCCCGCAAACGCGTTGTTGAAGCAATCCTACCGCACTTCGAGGCCTGGATGCACAGATGGGCAGGAAGACTTACACATATAGTTACCGGGCACGGGTGCTTCGGTGATTATTTGTGTAAGATCGGATACGAAGCGATGACGAACTGCTTCCACTGTGGTAGGAGGGACCAGCACTCCGCGTCCCATACTCAGGCGATATGTCCAGCATGGAACCGGGAGCGGAGGATTCTGGTGAACCAGATCGGACTGAACCTCTCCCTGCCGGCAGTCCTGTCGGCGATACTGAGCAAGGATTCAACTTGGAAGGTCGTAGCTACCTACTGTGACTCTTTTATGATTCAGAAGGAAGCTAATGAGCGAGATCTGTAGAGGGCGGATCCCACTAGGAGACAATGTCGCCAAGGCGATGGTGCTCCCCTACCAGAAACGGGACCTCCGGGATTATGGGGCGAGGCCCTAGAATGCCTAGAGATGTAGCCCCCGAGGAGGAGGATATCTCTGAAACGGTCCTGAGACATCGTTATAGCACAGCGAGTATGCTGTGGGCAGAAATAACTGCCCCCCGGATTTGCATTAATAAAGCAAAGCGAGAGAAGGCCACGGTTGCGTTCCGAACGAGATCCGGGAGCCCCTCAAAAACGCTGATGGTGACTACCGTGGGGTTTTAGCCGGCGGGAGTCCGGCATTACCTTTCGTTGCCCCTGCAGTGGAAGGCATCCATGAGGACTTCCCCACAATAAAAAAATGGAACAATTTGCTATTTTGTAATTTCAAAGCGTCTTGTTTCCTACTAATAAAAATAAGACAAGAATTTATATTTTACAGTATACACAAAGAGTCTGTAAATGATAAAAAGATCCTTTTATGCGGAGGATCCTAGGATCCCCAACGTAGCTTCAAGTCGCATTTATTAATTACATTCCTTTAGAAATAGATAAAGTTAGGTCGGGGTTAGATAATTCTCGAGGAATTAGTTTTACTTAGTGAAGTTCGCAGAATTACTTCTATTTTAAGTTCTATTGTTTACGCAACAGCTCGCACTTATTTTATATCTAACATGATAATAAGATTATATTTTTGTCAAAAAAGGACTCTGGTGTAATTCGGTTGAAAGCATCATTTAAATACATTAAAAGTAATATGAAGTAAGGCCAAAGTATATAGTAAAGGATCAAAATATTTAGCCGAGTTCAGTGCTTGTGGTGATTTTATGACGGTTGATTTATTTGGTCGATCGATGGAGGGATCGGTACAATTGTTATTGATTTACTAGTTTTCCCAATAATTAAAATTTTCAATATAAATATAACAAAACTCACTTGTGCCTTGGTTTAAAGTAGAAAAAGAAGGTAAGTCGTTTTAACAAAGCTAGTACATAACTAAATAGTCACGGATCGACTGTTTAGTCGACAATGCGCCATTTACATGGAGTTGTAGTTTGAAAGTTGTACTACTGATTTGTCAAAAAATATTTAATGTGTTTTTTTTTATGTTTTTGTCGTAATAGTATCGAGTTGATATATTATATGATACACGAGTCTCCTTGTATTCCCAGTTCACGGCACTGCCGCATTGCATCAGCTCTTCATGGACCTCTCCTATTGTGGAGATATTCATGCTTGACAGGTGTAATAACGATATTATTACCAGACACTTCGCAAGTTTAACGCTGCATCCCTTAGAATACTATAATACACAATAGAATGGCTGTCAACCTTATTTTGTACGAGATTCGGCGTCGCCGGGAGCACACATACGAGCAATTACGTCGTATTATCAGTTAATCACTACTACGAACCTGATTCGCTGTATTGACAGACGGATTTTAATACATATTTATTAGTGAATAGCGTACAATTAGGCATTTTCTAATTAATTTGCATGCGAAATTCGGAAACGATTGTAACGTCAAGACACATCTCGTGTTGACATTTATACGTGTGAATCGATGTGTTAGTGGCATTTTAGTGGCTACATAGGCTCCGCCCATTCCCCCGTTCTTTTATGTATGTATTATGGTATTCTATGCTGCATCTCTTCGCCGGACAGGGTAAATACGCTTGACGTAAACTGTTATACCGTCATCTATAGGATGGAATAAGATATTTTTCCCAGCGAAAGTAGCCTAATGGTGTATGTGTATAAAAACTAGGGAAGTCAAGTCAAAAGAAGATAAAGTAGGGATTTGAATCCGCCATTCGGCTACTGTTGAGAAATAGTCCTAACACGAGTATTTTAAGGTTATTCAGAGTGGTTAGCCGTAGTATTAGTAATGTTTAGAGCGTTTCTAGTTATTCTTGTTAAATAAAATTAAAAAAAAACCATAATTGCCGCTTTTGATACCCAAAAAACCAAATGGGGATAATGGATTCTCTTACGCCGCCACAACTTAGAAAAAACTATGTCCTATGATATGTAAAATAAGTGAATATTAATTAAAATAAATAACGAAAGGTTAGTGAACAGATCTTTATACAAATTTAGAAGTTATGGAATATATTATAAAATTGCATTGCTTATAAAAGAAATAAATAATAAAGAAATAAAATAATAATAATATTCACATATATTTAAAATACATTAAAGTTCCGTCTCTGCCTTTTAAAGATTGCGGCAATTGGACTTTGCTCAATAATAACAATGGAATCTTCTATCATTCAGTTGTTAGGGCCTCACACACTAGTAAGCAAGATAAGTTAGGTAAAACCTAGTTTTGGTGTGGGACGTACATGTGTGATTGGAGAAACAAAATTTCTTATCTAAAAACAATCTATCTAAATCTAGAATATATCCAAGCGGACTGTACTATCGACTAACCAGAATGTAGATATTTTTTAAATAAGGGTAACTAACGGGCACACGTCCACCTGATGGTAAGTGGTTGCTATGACCCATAGACATTTCTTATCTTCTATCCTAGATTACGAACCGATATGAAGATGCGTTGTCACCCATGAGGACTAAGATGTAATGCCTCGTTTCCAGTAAAAGGAGTCCCCGGATCTCTGCACTTATCATACGAAATACAGCAGCGTTGAGCTGCTATTTTACGCTAGTATAATTCCGAGCGTTGTCCATCTCTGGTTGAGCCGACACAGACATGCTATAAGTAAACTGCTAATATAGTAACTGCATGTATCTCCCACGTAGTAACATTGGAAAGTCTTTCCAAATATGTTCATTTAGCGCATTTTAAAAAATACGTCCAATAAAATCTCTTATGATGAAAAAAGAAAAGTTGTTGTCAACTGTAGATTAACTGTAATTTAAATCTTGTGGTCCAATTTATTATTATGTCTTCAAATAAAAGACAAGAGCAAAAGTCTATTAAACGCTTTCCTTAATCCTTGTTGCTTCTCGGAACAAGCTTAATTAAGTTTGTAAGGTTGAAACACGCTTAGCGTTCCCTTCTCAATTTTGAACACAGTTTAGTTGGGATTGAATCAATGAACTGAATGCCTTAATAAGATTAAGACCAGTACTATAAAACACATTTCCAGGATGCTTAGTGTCATGATGTAAGATGTTATCTATATATTAATACGTAAAGAGAAAATTTTGTACCCTTTTTTAAGCATATTGCACGCAGGGAGATGTGTGAAATTTTGCATACTTTATGCTTACATGGAGCAGTGCGGAAAGCTTAGATTTATATATAGTATGTATTAAAGGAAGCAGGCGTTACTTTGCAGAAATTCATTATATTAAAGTTGGTAAGAATTAACTCGTCTAGATCCGCTAAATAAAATAAAATAATGTGTCTTACCCAGTTTGGTGAGCACCTCCCGCAGTCCCTTAATTGCGTACACTAATCCCAGCACCACTACATTAGGAAAGATACACCATCGGCGATAATGCGACACGTGTTTCGCCTCTATACGAGGCATCCTTAGGTGATGTAGACTCTGCGATAGCTGACCGCTAAGTGAGCGGCAAGCTTTTTTTTTGCGCCCGAAGCAATTAAGGGCAACACTCCGGTAACGGGGGAGGGAGGTGGTGAATGCTCATACTCATAGCCGGCTGCGTGGTTATTTGGAAACTTTTACCCACTAAACACTACTTTTTGGGATTGGCTTAATGATCTAACGAGAGATCTTTAAGCCGTAAACGGACGTGACCCTCCTTGGGTGAAAGGAGGGCGCAAGCGGCGAGTAGCCGCTTAGAAATGTGCCTAACTAAGGCAGATTACGAGATGTGCTAAATAGGCTCGGCCGAGCCGCCAGGGGGCAGTTCAGGTCAGTTGAAAGCTTGTTGGAGAGGTCCGAGAGAGAGTTTCTCGGCCTGTGCACACTATAGCGAGTGCGAAGAGGGCTGCATAGGCAGCTGCCTCGCGAATGAGACGATTTGAGTGGGACTCTGAGGAATTGAAGAATCTCTCAGAGAGTGATTTGAGGAATAGCTGAATTGTCAGTAGCTCTAAGTCTCTGTGGAGGTCAGCGTTATGGACATAATAGAGTGAGTTCGTAGCCCGACGACAGAAGTGGTTTTGAAATATTTGAGGTTCATTTATTAGGTTGAGTTTAGCATTTGCGAAAATGGGGGTCGCGTAGGTCATAACGGGTCGTTATGATCGACAGACCTTACTGTGCCAGCCCAACATGCTGTTGAGCCCACCCATGTAAAATCGCGCGGTACGAGTTCCTTTTTTGATATGGAGCTCGAAAGTGAGCCTCGTATCAAGGGTGACACCTAAGTATTTGGCTTTTGTTTGCCATAGGACAGGGGTTCCTAACATCCTGTTAGCGAAATGGCACTGAGACGGCGTCGTTTATGGTCGAAGCAAACAGCGGAGCTCTTCTCCGGGTTTACGTCGATACACCATTTTTGGAACCAAGCTCCTAAGTCACTAACTGACTTTTGGATCTTGTTCCGAATCTTTAGTAGTGAGTCGCCTTTAGAGTAAAGCGCTGTTTCATCTGCAAAGAGGGCTATTTTGGCACCATTCGACGGTATGGGGAAGTCGTTGGTGAATAGAATGTATAAGAGGGAGACAAGCACAGAGCCTTGAGGGACATAGGTTTCGATATGCCGAGGTGAAGATAGCGTGACTTCGTGTCTGAAACGAAAGGTACGACGGTCCTTCAAATGGGAGGCTACGAGGTGGACGAGACGGTCGGGGAGACCTAAGACGTAAAATTTGTAGATAAGGCCTTCGTGCCAGACTCTATTGAAAGCCTTGGCAACGTCCGAAAGGACCGCGATGGTCTTTTCACGACGAAGATAAAAACTGCTAAGGATATATTCCACTATACGGTAAACTTGCTGGGGTGTTTGGCTCAGAAACCAAATTTTTGACAAGAGGGTCACCGTCTGTGGGAAACAGATGGCGCCTCGTGCACATGAGAATAACTCGTTCAAAAATTTTGCCCATGGCCTTGAGGAGGCTGACGGGACGGTGATTGGAGGGGAGGTGTAGAGGTTAGCCAGGCTTGGGAATGCCAATGACAGTTTCCTCTTTCCAAGGGGTGGGGAAGTAGCTGAAATGGAAGCAGGCGTTGAAGATTATGACCAATAAGGCGATCACCTGCTCCGGAAAATGTTTGAGGGCTTGGTTGGAGATGCCATTCGCGCCCGGTGCTTTTTTGGGCTTCAGTCCTTTTGATGATTGATGCAATCTCATCTTTGGACATAGTGATAGGGTCAGAGGTGGCGGGGGTGAGTTCCAGCGGAGGACCTCGTCCTCCACATCCTGGATATGGGAATGGTGATGGTAGGGTGCGATGATAGTGAGCTGGGAGAGCATTTTGCGGCAACGCTGTCAGCCAAGCACTTAACGTTTTCTTCGTCCTAGAAGGCAATAGAGCCGTCGGGACGAGAGAAAGTGGGAGTATGAGTGATAATGTCTATCCGGAGGGCTCTCGCCAACTGGTAGTACGCTGTATAAGAGGGAGAGATATTCTCCATGAGATTGTTCTTTTCAAGGTCTCTAAATTCTTTGAGGCGGTAACGGAGTTTACGCTGGAGACGGTGGGCCGTAAGTCTATATTCGGGAGTGGGACAGCGTGCAGCTCCACGGAGAGCAGCTCTTTTGGCTTTGATCGGGTTGCTAATATTTAGTGTTGGTGTCTATTTTCACCGTGCTGTCGAGGATTTCAGAGGAAAGGGTAATGGGATGTCCTTAGCTGAGGCAAGGGGCTCCCTGAAGCCCTTCCAGTTGGTGTAGGTTACGGAAGAGGGAGTTGGAGATGGTTGATGGCCAAGAATGAGGGTTACAGGATGGTGATCGGATCCTAGATCATCGAGTCTCCTTTGACTAGAGCAAAGTCTAGCACGTCAGGAGCATGGTCGACATTGTTGGGGTAGTGTGTGACAGCGAGGGGCTGTAGACAGTCAGGTCGAGAGACTGAGTGATGTTCGGCAGCACCTTGCTACTACTATTAATAGTGTGGCAGGTCCATTCAGTGTGCTTAGAGTTGAAATCTCCAAACATAATTACTGAATCGCCTATTACAAGGACGACTTTGAAATCGCTCTTGATCGGGTGGGTTCCACTAGGGACGTAGCAGGAGGCAATGATGATAGATTGGTGTCCAGTCAAGGCTATCCTAGATATAGTGGCTTCCATATTGGCAAGCGCTGGAGTGGAGATGTGGGAGCAGTGAAGAGACTTCTTGTAGTAAATGGCAGTACCGCCGCTATTGCGGTCGGGTCTATCATCACGTAGAAGAGAGTAAATTTTTTTATAGAGAGGCCTTTGGTGATCTTAGGACTGAGGTGGGTCTTCTGGAGAAGGAGGAGGTCGGCTACGCAATCTCGAATAAGAGTCTAAGCTCAGGCAGTTTATTACGCAAACCGCAGATATTAAAATAAACAAGCGACAAACCCTTTGGCTTGATACGACCGTGTCATATTGCGGGAGCAGGAGACTCTGACATTTAGTAAGTTTTAAAATTTATTAAGTTTTTATTACAACGACCTTAAAAGATTGTTGTGCTCAATAAGAGTATAGAGACGGTCCTAAGGGAACTGAGCAGTGCAAAGTTTGCGCGCTAAGATGGTAATTTCCCCTAAGTCGATGTCACACATAGTGGTATACACCGTATTCATATCATCGAATATTGAGGATTGTGCTTGTTGTGGGGCGGCAGAAGGTCGCGGGATGTTAGCCTTTTTGGGACCATATAGCTTAATTAGGAGCGGTGGGGGCTGAGAAAGGCCCATAAGGGACCGAGGAGGACCCTGAGGTGGCCGATAGAGGCCCTGAGGGAGCCGATAGATGCCCTGAAGGGGCCGATAGATGCCCTGAGCGGGCTGAGATAAGCCTTGAGGGGGCTGAGACAGGGACAAACCCTGACTGGGCTTTCGGCTTGGGAGAGCCAGAAAAGATTGGTAATTGACCTGTGGTGGAGCTGGTTTGGCAGCTTTGTTGCTGAAGAGTGGGCGAGGAGCTCAAGGGCAGCCTCTGCAGTGGATCTGTCCGCACAGGACACATGCGGGTGGGGTTTCGGCGTTTTTGGACCGAGCGCACTCGAGTGGTGGGGTTCAAGGCACTTAATGCACCTGGGTGGGGCTGAGCAGTTGGCCGCCGCATGCCCGTTAAGTTGGCAGCGGTGACACTGCGCAGGCTAACCGCGCATATGGGGAGCTTCGACCCTAATTCTCGACAGGCCGCACAAGGTGCGTGCCTGCCGGAATATGGCCTTTGCCACCGGCACGTTAGTGAGTACAAGGAGGGCAAGATTGAATCTCTAGCGCCTGCTGCTGTGCATCTTGTGTACAGCCCCAATAGGGAAACCTTGGGACTTAACGTCGTTTAGTATGTCCTCGTTTGCGAGTTCGTAGGAAACTTCGCGAAGGACGGCCTTGACTTTCTTTTCCTCAGGGAGAACGTACGTGTGACACACACTCGGACGTAAAAAATCTGGTAATACTATGGAAGTCTTCTATAAACTGCGGGACAATTTTTATAGCTTCGCCGACGTTAGTGGCTTGGTTGTACTTGTAACCTCTCTCGTAAAAGAATTTTGAGAGTTTGGTGAATTTCGCCTTGTCTCTGAGGAACCCTGTCTTTTCGTGGGACTTGCTTCTTAACTAGCGTGGGAGCACAGCGGGGTGCTGGCTTGGAAGGTGGAGGTATGCCCGACGACTTTTTTGCAGTGGCTGTGTCTACGGAGGTGGAGGCAGCGGCGGAGGCTGCGGAGGTGAAGGCAGCGGTGATGGCTGCGGAGGCACTGGCGGCGGCAAGGACCGTTGGGATGGAGGGTGAGCGGGAAGTCACGGCACGCTTCGGGCCGCGCTTGGATTTAACCTAGGTGAAGGGGGTCGTATTGGTGGCCGTTCCTTCGGAGTCGGACGACTCCGAGAAGCTGAACGTGGAAGAATTATGGGTAAATCTCTTCCGAGAGGATGACGTAACGGACCGTAGTGTCCGATCACTCCATGTCGTAGTCGTGGGACGCAGGCAAATTGGTCTGCGGGGCAGCCGTATGGGTCGCTAAACATCAGCGACGGAGGGCGAGGTGCACAGGGTGTAATGATAATGTCGAAGTCAAGGGCTATGCCTTGGGATTGCTGGAATTGGCCAAATAGAGCCATGAGTTGACTAGTATCCATGGTCGACATGTTGGGTGGACTGGAGGACGGGGACGACGTTTTATTCTAAGAACTTTGAGGTCCTTGTTCTGAGAAGAACAGAGCCTAGTTCTCAAAAGATTAAGGGACGTTATCCCAAGAAACAGTAGTACGCAAGAAATAACAGTAACAAATTATAACAACAAAAATAACAAGAAAAATTAACAAATAAAACAATAACAAGCAAAGCGCTCTCAGACCTCTCCGCCGAAGCGAAGGGGCAAGAACGGTGTGAAAACCAGGTTACTAACCAACGGCAACAGCTCAGCTGATGTGAGCGGGAGAGCGGAGACGCGCGAGCGAGAGGGTGTACTACCGTACGGGGACGGGGGTGCAAATTGTTTACACGACCACTCGGGAACAAATTGGTAATTTAACTCTCTCCAAAGGTTTGCTCCTCTTCCACAATTTCAAGAATTAGTAATTACACCTGTTAATTGTTGTTGTTGTTAATACACGTGGTGAGGGAACCGAAAGCGTTCTGGAGTTACATTAAATCTAAAAGGGGAACTAGACAGCCGCAAATAATTTTAAAGAACGGGGAGGCTTTGACTGGAGATCAGTGCGTTAGAGAATTCACGAGATACTGCCACTTGGTATACAGCACAGAGCGCCCGCAGCTGAACGTGAGCGCAAGTGTATCGAGCACGACAGGCGCGTGCGGGGGGGGGGGGTTAGGGTGCACATGGAATTGCATTCAGATAATGTGAATGGAGCCCTACAGCGAATCAAATTTAAGACTTCCGTGGGACCGAATGGCATCCCGCCTTTTGTGTTTCACGAATGTCGAATGTCGGGGGGAGCTGAGTCGCTTCTTCACATATACAATATATGCTTACAGTCACAGTGTTCCCAAAGATGTGGAAAATCACGAAGGTCATACCGGTGCCGAAGGGAAAGATGTCTTCCAGTGTTGAAGGTTATAGACCTGTGGCAGTGCTTTCAACACCGACAGAAGTTTTGGAATCAGCAGTTCACAATAGATTATACTCACAAGTAAGCGTTTAGTTAACGGACACAGCACGGCTTCCGCCCGGGACGAAGCATGACCAGCAACTTGCTCAACTATATGTCAGACGACGTGACGGCATTGGATTCTGCGGACAAATTGACGCTGCATACTTGGATTTCAAAAAAACCTTTGATCTGGTGGACAATGATTTATTTGAAATAATACTAGTTTTTACGGATTTTATCGCGTATATTTAACTTTTTAAATACCCGACATTTCGAGAGCTTTACAGTTTCAGTGTAACGAAAATACATCTTAGAACAGGTGAATACAGATTAAGCAAAACCATTATGGCGCAGATGATGTTTGTTTATATGATGTAAGCGCTATATAATATATTATGGTTGTGCCGCGAACGTCGATTCGTTGGTCTACAAGGGAAGGACCATGCTTTCATAGCGATAAATAACAGCTTAATGTTACTGTGTTTCGTGTGGTGAGTGTAGAGAACTGGAGACCCTTTATACTGGAAACGAGGCATTCGATGTTAGTACTCAGGGGTGACACGCACCTGCATTTTAACTTTTGGTCGAGAATAGATGTAGGGTTTTTATAGGCCACAGCGTCCACTTTATCAGATGGGCTGTATGCTTCTTTATTACATTTCTAAAAAAGCAGAACTTTGGAACGGAAATTAGTAGTATTCGTAACTTATATACGTAAAAATATTATCAACGACTTAAAACATTTTTCAGTATGTTTTTATTTCAAAACTTCAGAAAACGACTCACTTGATTTATAAACGACCGTTCAAGTGCAAAATTAAGTATAAATAAATGTACAGAACGTAAAAAAATAAAACAAAGCGTGCTCCTAAAAATAAACACAAAGTCATTTCGTTTCTACCGGATCATTACGGCCTCTGCCGTCTCTACGGTTACAACGATGCAAATTTAAAGAGCACAACGCTTACCACTAATTGAACGTTTAGCCGCTACTCTTGTATTTTCTCGTGTTATGCACAAGTTCCTAAAGACCTCTGTTGCCCTGGTAAAATTGATCTTATAATGCGGGGGTGGCTGGGTCTTGTCATTTTATTATTATTCCAAAAAAATGTATAGACAGACCACTTTTAGACAGACACCTTCTTTATACGTTTGTACGTTTATGCGTGGTAGAGCCATGCTGCAGTTATATTAAAAATATAATTGTAGCACAAATGGGTCGGCTCGACCGGGGAAGGACCACGCTCTCACAGAATACCAGCGTGAAATAGTAGCATAAT
>DWHP01000899.1:0-17611 GCA_018247895.1 Parnassius honrathi
AACGTCGGGATAATAAAAATAAGTAAAAGTGTTAATTAAACGCGATAAAATCCGTAAATAATAGTTTTATTTAATCTGTAGTGTTCGCGTAAATTTAAAAAATCATTAATTATGAACTAACTCTGTTGGGCAACATTTATGTGTCAGCTTTAATTTAAATTAATTCAAAATAAATTTGTATACAACAGAGATATTTCTGCCATACGACAACGGACTCGGGATGGTTTCATAGCCCATTTAGGATATTTTTCCAGGAAACCTTTGATACCTTTGGCAAAATGAGCGATATCCATAACTTTAACACATTTAAAAAATTTACAAAAGTACAGTCTTTATGAAACCAGCAGTTATTTTTTGAGCAGATGTATAACAATTTATGTCAAGACTTCCATGTAATCCCGATTTTTCTGAGCATAAACTCAAGATCCATATAAAAAGCATTCCTGTGAAGCAAAGCGTTACCGTTTAGTGGCGGTGTGAGAATATCCGCCACCCCACATCATCCCGCGGGCGTCGTGAGAGGCGACAGAGAGGAACAGATCAGGAGACGGGCAGCAGCGTCTTCCTAGTAATGACTAAAAATAAAGAACTGCAGTCGCCAACCCGCTTGCCAAGCGTGCTCACTGTGGCAAATATCCCCCCTATGAGGAACAGGCAACCTGTGGGAGAGGCGTGTATTCAGCAATGCGGATGCGTGGTCACCTTTGAGGACTAAGAAGAAATGCCTCGTTTCCAGTAAAAAGGTATCCGCTTCTCTATACTTACCTTACGGAACACAGCAGCATTAAGCTGCAGTTTTACGCAGATATTCTGCAAGAGCGTGGTCCTGACCTGGTCGAGCCGACCCATTCGTGCTGCAACTATAACGTAGCTGCAGCGTGGCTCTTTCGCTAGGTAATCGTGACGATTAAACCAAATCCTACTTAGAACGGAGTAGTTTAATGTTCATTGTAGTCCATTCCGGGTTAATGAAGGTGAAGATAAATAATTCTATCTAAATGCTACGGTATCTCACTAAATCTAGGACGTATCTAAATGAGAAAAAACGCAGGAAGTGTCTGTACTATGTATTATAGTATTCTATGATCTGTACGTACATTACTCTGTCATTTATTATCTTTGTAGTGTAGTTTATTTCATTTCACAATTTACAATTCGTAAATTAGCTTTGATGAATAGGGTTGTCAGCTTTCGGGCTAAGTTGTTTAAATAGAGACATGATTAAGTTAGGTAAACAAAGATGTTTTATAATTTTTATAATACTTTATTAATTTACTAGTGACTACTTCATTAGTGTAGAGGTCGTAGAAATAGTAGCTGAACAAGAGCTCTCGGGTTCGAATACCAGGTTGGGACAAAATTTTTAATTGGGTTTTTCTGTCAAGAAATTCATAGTAGCGGCAGGAAGTTGGCTGTGTTTCACCCCCGTACCTTGGAAAGATTTGTAACAAATTTAGGCTCGACTCGGGAATCAAACCCGAGACTTCATGATCGCAGTTGTGCTTACGAACACTAGAACAACGAGGCGGTCAAAAACAACGCATGTAACAATTCTAAGCTAGTGCGTGACTACTATCCTACCTGATGGGAGGTGGTGAAGAAGCCGAAGGTGATAAAGCCCTCTAACTTAGCTTAACAAAGCCCTATTCACTCTTGCCTTGAAGACACCCAAAACTAGGATACTCGGATGAAAAGACAGATGTTGGTTATTTTACTCCTTCGCTGTACGGATGACGAACGATAAAGCCAACCGTTTGGTTCTAATGCATTGTAAGTCAACGACGAGGGGGGTGAAGAGTAAAAAACGAAGAGTTAAAAAATGTCGTAAAATCTTATCCCCTTTAAATTTTACTCAAATTTATCATTTCCGGAAGTTGATAACCCCTGTTACATGTAAAGCATGCGGACATACACGATTTGTCTGCCTCGATGTCTGCCCTTTGGCCAGTCGTTGACCTAAAAGATAAATATACGTATATCTCTTTTTCTAGCACATGGCTCACTACGCGCGCGTTGACCGCAGTCATAGCTATCATCTCATTATCGTATTGGTCAACCTGTTTGACGGTCGGGAATATTTTTACCACAACACCATCCTTGAACTCTTCATCTAAAGGCACCTTTCGCCTCTGACAGAGCAGTTCCAGTTGACCCTGTCAATTTGCCCACGCATAAATCGTTTAACGTAAAAAGTCTTTAACGTAAATATACATACATATAAAATTGAACTTTCTGTCTGCTACATTGAAATAACTGTTTTCTATTACGTTAAGGGGATTCATCCAACAATGATCCCTCATAGATTGCCTCAAGGCGGGGGGGGGGGGGTTGTCTTAGTTGCCTCGATTGGCAAGCGGGTTGGCAGCCGCAGTTTTTTTAACTATTTTGGGCTGTTATCTCGAAGATGCTGCTGCCCATTTGTGTTTCACGATATGGAGTAGTGGATATTCTTATTTACACCACTACTAAACTAAGACGATTATCTGCATGCTATTATTACAACAATTCCAGTTTATTAGAAAAAGCTATGTCCGTCTGTCCAGGCTAATTCTTCCAAGGGCTAAATCGATTGTGATGAAACTTAACGAAAAGGTAGATAGGAACGCCAGAAAGGATAAAGACTACATTTTATCCGCAAAACTTGCGAGTTAACGGCTACGCAGCTTAGATAAATAAATATAATACTTGAATAAAAAAGATCGGTCCATAGCTGACTCACAGTCATGATCATTAAAACTCATCACAATTTCACTGTTGGACATTTTTCCTCGTGGAGCCACCTGCATCCGTCGACTTGCTGCATATCCCGCCCAAGTTAATGATTTCTTATATTTACGCGAACACTACACATAAAACTAGTTTTTAAGGATTAAGGTGTTCGATATCCCCCCGTGACCATGGGTGTTGTAAGGTCTTCGGAACGTCGGGAATATAAAATAAGTTAATATACGCAATAAAATTCTTAGAAACTGGTTTTATTTACATCTTACCAAGTTGTTACACTTAGTGCCTTCTAGAGCATGCTATACGTCAATTATGTTTTATGCCAGCAACAAATTGGAGGTAATTAATTGTAAATAAATATAAACTTAATAATTACTTTTAAAAGAAAGTTACTTTCTTTTTTACACTCTAAAACTAGTTTCTAAAGCCCAAAGTTCAAATTTATAGCCTCACGTCTGTATTTGGGTAAGTAAAGAGACGGCTAGACGGCACCGTGGCACAGTAGCTTAGCAAAAGCTGCAGCGCTTAGAGATGCGAGTTCAAATCCTGCACGGAACAAGTATTTGTATGGCCTACATATAATTTTTCTGGGACTGGATGTCCTTGTGCAATTTGCTACCTCCATGATACAGGAGAACATTCTAGTGTGGGGGGAGCGTTTTGTTAAAGAAATCAAAGTAAATTTACAAGCTGTATATCCTACAGGTGGGTACGAAGCCCTTTTCATATTTGAGAGCGTTATTTTATTAACCCTCGACGAAAAAGAGAGGTGTTATGTGTCTAACACGTCTGTGTGTCTGTCTGTGACATCGTAACTCCCAAACTTATAAACCGATTTCGATTTATTTATTTTTTTAGTTTGAAAGGTGAATTGATCGAGTGTTCTTAGCTATGATTCAAAAAAATCTTTTCAGCCGTGTGAAGATCATTAGCTATATTATTTGACAAAGCAAATTTATATTGCAAAATTGAACAGCAGAGTCCGCATAGGATGCTTTAAACAGAAGTTTATCGACCTAATTGGCGATACATTGTAAATGGAACAAATTAAAAGTACCTTCAAGCGACAAATATATATGTTATATAGTAGACATGATATTACAGGTACGTGTAGGTGTTAAGGAAGCGAGAGAGGTGTGTCAGAAAAGTGCTAAATGGAAGTCCTTGATCTCTGCCGACTCCCCTGGGTTACAGACGAGAGTGTTTGTGTTGTTTATGTAGTTAGGTATGTATAAGCAGATCAGTCAGATCACAGTCGAAATTAAAGTTCGTTAGAAATCCAATACATATTTGCAATCAATATCGAAATATCCTCGGTTTCGACTTGACCACACATCGAAGAAGTGACACTGGGCTATCGCCGTACTGATCCGAGTGGAAACATAATTTCTACAAAAACTTAAAAAACGCGGCGCTTAAAAATGTCTAAAATAGCGTAGCGCCCGCGACAATTAAAAACGCTTAGAAACTGTTAGTCTCAAAATATTTAAAAAAAATTATTGATTTATGTAAACGAAATAATGAGCAATTAAATTATGAATATTGATGTTATATAAATATTCAAGGGATTCCGAAACATATACTCGTAGATTAAGTAATTTCGTTGTACTTTTAGAGGCATTTTCGCAAATAATTATGATCGAGTTAAATACAATCCTGTTTTTGAATAAGCAAAGTCAAGATAAAGACATGCATTTACCTATATCAAAATTTCAGTTTCGTCAGTGGTGTTATAGTCCTATACCATTCGATGAAAGGAGGTGCATTTTTCGCGGCGTCGCCTTATTAGAAGGGTGTACTTGTAGGGCCACGCGAAATTTAAGTTCCACACGTCGCTTTTAAAACTAGATTCGTTATTACATATTTTTGAACCCTTATTTTTCCTAGAACAAGGGCCAGTGATTACCCCAAAAACTGCGGCCCATAGACATATACATCTGTCTTTAATTAAAAACCAAAGTGCAGATGCGTTGTGAATCCTGAGGACTAAGACGGAATGCCTCGTTTCAAGTAAAAATGATCTCCCGTTACTCACGATACACCCACCATACGTAACACAGCAGCATTAAGTTTATATTTTACGCGGGTTTCCGTGAGAGCTGCCCTTGTACTTCCCCGGTCGAGTTGTCCCAATCGTGTCACAACAATAAAGATGCACCGTCGTTATTCCACTAGTAGTATTTTAAATCTAAACATTCAACTTTAGTTATCGTAAATGTTTTTTATAGAAGAGGGGAAAAACGAGCATTCGGCTCACCTGATGGTACGTTACGGTATAATTGATGATTATTCACCAAATTAGTACTGTTACGAACTTAGGGTTCGTGACAATAAAACTGCCGATTGAATTACCAAAATTGACACTTTAATTACTGAACGCTGATTAAAAATTAATTCACACTAATAATTAATCACACTGATCACTTTAGTTCACTTTATTTCGCTCCGAAGCTTCGCTTGTGTCGCCAAATTCAATACTGCCCAGATCGCGACTCTCAGCAACTTTAAATAGCCCTTTTCCGCCGAAACATCCAGAATGTTCAAGCTAATACCGGTACCGACCGACTAAGTGCAGAAAGTTTGAGTGGGGTCTTTTCACGTAAGCTTAATTCCTTCATTCGTTGCTAGACGGCGTTGATGGGCGAGTTCTAGAAATATTTTGACACTCCCATTTCTGATACTTGATACTAGATGGTGCTACTGTGGTCAACTGTGGCGCGTAACAATATTAACGACTAGCTTTTCGCCCCGCGGTGTTCAAGTTGTAACGTCAAGATCGTTATGGCCGACACTTATTATGAGATTGCATAATACGGAGAACTTAAGCGATGCGGTGGTGGTGGGGCCGCAAGAGGAGAGCAGTATCGGTATTGCGACGCGCTACTCTCCTTACCCTCCGCAGCCAAATCTTGGTTGACGGCAGAGCCAGAGACCAGATCCGCTGCTGATGTCAGGAAGGCAAGTGCTTCTTAGTGCTCGTTTTTTCTGGCCCCATAGCATTCGCGAATCAGACACGGGGGCATCTGTTGTGCACGTGAAAATGGAGGGTACAGAGAAGAGTGCGTCATGTGTTCTGGTGCGCCTTACTTGAGAAGGCGAAGGTGGAGGAATAGTCGTCATTCAAGAAGGGGCTATCATGGGCGGCCAGCGCTGGATGGGCCGCGGATGTGTGCCAAAGCGTTGCCGAACACCATGGGGTTTAGTCGGTGCGAGTCCGATATAACCCGTCCTTGCCCCTACGAGGCGGGTATGCGTAGGCATTTCTTTCCTAATGAAAAAACAAATGGGGAGTTTGAGCTTTTTGCTCTCCTTCAGATTGAGATCCGTGCTTGACTCAATTTAGGAAACACCGGTCCTATTCATAATCTCGGATATCATGCGTCCACTATACACTTTTGATAAAAAGTATAAAGTGGAACTACCCTCCAGAGAAGAACAGCTGAATGGCCACGTTATCTGTGAGGTCGGTAGCCTCGTATGTTATACCGATGGGTTCAAAATGGGCCTCGACGTAGGCTTTGAAGTTTACGGGGAACGCCCTAAATTCTAACTTAGTATGAATTTGGGTAGATTCACCTCTAACTTCCAGGCAGAAATTTTCACCATATTTCAGTGTGCGGAAATCAATCAGCAAAAACACTAGGTCAACCCTATAATTTATATAAACTCTGACAGTCAAGCAGAACTGATAGCGCTGAGGTCAAACAGTGAACTCGAAGCTAGTTGGAGACTGTGTAAACCGTTTATACGCTCTGGGATGTAACAACAGGGTCGTCTTAAGAGCGTAGATGGGCCGAATTTTTTCTATACAAATGTATTCCCCTATTTTCTTCCTTGATAATGCCTCTAAAGTAAGAGTTTTTGTTTATTAAAATCTAGGTCTTTTGAAGGCACGCCTGTCATTTATTTTTTTCAAAAAAAATATTATAAAGAAATTTGAAAGGCAAAACAAATAGAAGTGACAAAAGTGACAACTGTCGAAGTTAGTACCGAGCTACGCACACAAATACAGACTATTCACTCACATATTGATACATCGGTTGCTCGAGCGCATTGCGACGGCAATAGTTTCTTCAACTGCAACCCCCACCTTACCTTTCACCATACCGCTCCCACTACCGCTCCCCCCAACACCAGCGGATTCCATCGGACCGAGGCAAGATCAGCGCCTTGGGTCTTCGTCACCCTCACAGATGACGTTCCAGTCTCATCCCAAGAGGTAGAGGGCTGGGGAGATAAGATGTGGGGTAGTTCGGGCCCCATTACCGCGTCAGAGCCTCCCTTGACTTTCTCCAGAGCTAGGTATGGAGCCCTTCATTTTGTACCCCCAACAGCACATCCACCTCCTCTGGAGAGTTAGCTTCGCTGAGGGGCAAATAGGTAATGCTCAGCTGAAGCTTAGGCAGTTCGCCTTCGGGTATTATCGAGAGCTCTGACAGGGTTTCAGTTTTTCAATTTCACCTGCAACCCAGTCCTGGCTTGTCTTATTCAGGCACGTTACTAGAATCCAACCTCACTTGTGAGTGAAACCTTGAATATTTTGCTTCCATTCGCGGCTGCGCCCCCAATCCGATATAACGATGGCCTGTGTTAGTACCCAGTGGACCTGCCGCTTCTGCTCCACACTCATAGGGTTCAAGTTGCGTATTCCTACACACACGGAGCCAGCTTCGGCATTGAAGCTGAGTTTCTTCTCCTGCGTTGTCAGCTTCACACACTTCCTGGGCTGGTTTTTTGGGGAATTTTTCTCAAACTGACTGCGTTTTTTCGCCTTCGGAACTGGGAGGGTTTGGGCAGAGGAATTTCGTCCTTAGGCTTCTGGCAGTGAGAGAGAGTCTCTTCGGCTCTTATCTCAGCTGCTATCAGCCTTCGGTACCTTTTACTTACTGCCCTACTATGCTTAATAGCTAATAACGCCTAGCAAACATTTTCTTTTCCCCTTCCTGGTTCGTTACCGATTGTGGTTCGGCTGCAGACGTGTCCTCCACTTCTCGGCTCGTCCCAGGTTAGGGATTAGTGTTGCAGGGTATTGGTGAGGGTAAAAGATACTCTTTTAAACCTACAGATAGTTCCATTGGAGGAGATTTTTCATTATTTTCTGCAAAATGTCGATTTTCGTCCATTTTGGTCACACGATTAGCTAGGGAAATATTTGGTCACCCCCAGCAGAGCCCCGCATGCTAAAGGAAGGGATAAAGTACTACCCGAATCACCTTGGTCTCGGTTAGGCACCGTTTGCGACTGGACTCCCACCAGCCACGCATCCATCGGTACGGTAAGCCTGACAGCTTGGATTGGGTTAGGATAGGAAAAAGGGGGTTGGATAAAAAAAAACAAAAAGAGGATCGTCTGAGTGTTTCTGTTCCGTCTGTTTCCTATTGAATCGGACCACATAACAGGCGGCAACCACGTAAAGGAAGAACTCCTCAGTTTTAGGGTTCGACACAACCTGCGCTCTCCTCCAGAGCCATTCGCCAAACTGCTCGCTAGAAATGAGAGCAGAATAGCTTTTAATCTAGTTCTACTGATAAAGTCAAAAAGTTAGGAGTAGACTAACCTCTACCCTTAACATTATGCCACATATTCTCCAAGTCTAAATAATTTGTACACACTTCATCCAAACAACTAACATTTTCCCTTAGTCTGCATCTGTACTTCTCGTTCACTCCTTTATCCTGTAAGCGTCTGAAGGGACCATTAATTCGCCAAGTAATGTTCGGTCTCTATGTTTAAACTTCTACTACTGCGCTCCTTATTATTTCTATCATCATCTCTTTTCCGTGTATACAGTACAAAGAATATTTTTTTGTTGTGAGAAGACACATCTTCTCACAGCACGAAAATATTCTTTCCGCACATACGGTGCAATTATTTTCATTTATACTTTAATTTAAGTTTTGTTATAACAATATTTTCACTTTACATTTCATTAACACCATCCTTGCCATGTTCAAGAACCGCTCCTGGATATAAGTGGGCTTAGACACGTCTAAGGCATAAACTGCTGGCACAATAAACTTCTTTAAGCCCACTTTCATTCGTATCCATAGCAGTCTCGGGCTTACACATTCATACTCTTTCACACAATGACCTATTCTTTCTAAAAGGATAATATCGACTTCCTGGCATGCTCGTCGGTCTTATCTACATCAGACCAGTTCTTGACCATCAGCCATACTTATTATGTTGGTGAAAACTAAAAACAATTCTATTCTAGCCAAATGCATAAATATATGCGTCGTTCAACTCCAAACGGTATAAAACATTCAAGAATACACAACACTCCGTGCTTAAGAAATATTTCCGGAAGGAGTTTTCGGGTTCGTACAAGTATACAATATTCGGGTTCACATCTCGGTAACAAATTTATTATCCTTACTTTTAATGAATTTTTACTACGGATTTAGAGTTCCCGCAGAGTACAGACTTTCTATCAGCCGATAGTTGGGTCGGCTTCTTAATCAGTATGAAGAGGTATGCAAATGCGCAATTTACAGCGATTCTGTATCGGCCTTTAAAATGTTTGATGGGCTACATAATTGCCTTCAAACTAAACTATCGGCGAACTATCGGCCGACCACTTAATCAGTACGGCGCTCTTTCCCGCCCGCACACTCGCCGATTATATAATCGCACGACTCGGACCATAGCTTCAGTTCGCTACGCGTTGGATGCGAGAAAGGTCGAGTGCGTGGGTGAGCGTGCATCATGGATTCGAATTAGTCGCTGCTTGTCGAAACATATATTTCAAAACCTATTTCAGGTAATTGAAAAAAGGCAAGCGATCTATAAAAAGAACTTAAAAGAGTACTAAGATGATAACGTGAAGAAAAAATTATGGGAAGAAGTCTGTGAAGCAGTTGTTCCCAATTGGAATCAGCTTAATGCTGAGTATAAAATAAAACAAGGTACACATCAGTCACTTTTATTTCTTCTTAATAACTTAATTAGTAAAATCACTTTGTTATATTGACAGGAAATAGCACCCGCCGGAGAAATGAAATATAACGACATGTACTGCCGTACATTAACTATACTATTTCTTCCTCGGTTGTTTTCATTAATTGTTAAGTTATTCAGAGGACAACTGTACAGAGTGTCTGTGAATTTTATTTCATCTTTAGTTCGGAAATAATTGTGAAGTACATAACAAGCTTTTATAATTCGAATACAAAAATTAAGATGAACATCAATAGGGCGGTGAAAAATACGCCACTTGTTAGCGAGAATGCCAAAAGTACATTCAACCGTGCTGGTTGAGTGACAGGCCTAGGGGTTCCTGAGTTCGATTCCCAGGTCAGGCCTTGACCCTATTATGCGAGATGTTACTGGGTGGACTGTATGTACGGTTTCTTGATACACGATGCCTGACGTGGCACGTGACAGTATTGGACAATGTACTCGCTCTTCTAAATCTATTGCTTCACCGGCGTGAGAGGAAGGTGTACTTGAGCCTGTTGGAGAGAAAATGTAACGGGAGAACAAACGAAACAAGAAAAGGCTCAAGTAAGTAAAAGAAAATAAAAGGGAAACTGTTCTGGTGGTGCGTTGGAAGAGAGGTGTGCGACGATTACTCAAACTACGTGAGACGGTTACTTCTGTGGCGCAACTGCCACAGAGATGTGATCGAAATTAGCGGTGCATTGGCAGAGAGCGGTCGAAGGCTACGGGCGCCCCTTATTGGGTTGGCAATCTTACCACTTCATCTCAGTGAGACGCGCGTTTCCATTGGCCGAAAAGGTGGCACTGCATTTTAGACCCCTCTTCCCGTTCAGTGCGTGAGGAAGGAATGTGGATACGGGAAGGACGGGCACTGGTGAGCAATATACCCTCGAACAAAATTATAAGAATACCCGATTTTTTTTCCGCTTAACCACATGAGTTGAGCTCTAGTAGGTATGTCTATAGATGAAAATTCACTTGGTGTAGTTTGAATTTCTTTTTTGCATAAGGGCGGAATATATGATTGCCGAGCCCAAACGCTTCATCGCCTACGACAGAGAATAGCATACTGCTTCCGTCTTCATCGTTGGGTAAATGCCTTTCAACAGGAATATTTAGCCGTTTCTCAAAATATCGTTTCCCCATTTCAGATGTTTTAAATATTTTTGAATCATTTGATGTTCCGTAAAAACAACATCAATATAAACAAATTTGTAATCGGCATCCGTCCAGACCATTAAAATGGAAGAAAAGAACTTTTTGTAGTTAAAATATGACAATCCGGAGTGTTCTGGCTTTAACTTCCGTATGTGCTTGCCATCTATCGCTCCAATGATGTTTAGAAAATTTGTGCGACTGTTGAATTTTTCAGCAATTTCAATCCAGTTAGCTACTTGTTTGTTTTTGTTATACAATGTTTGGAGTATGTTTCAATTTTGCTCACATGTAGTTTTTATAATATCTCGTATTGTAGAAGCTTCCATTAGATAATTAAAAGAGAACGCATTGAAGCTAACTCCAGTTGCCAGGTAACTATAAGAAATTAAATAGAGGTTAATAATTTTCAGGTTACAATGTTCAAAAAAATGGGCGAATTTACTATTGTTTTCGTCAGGAATTAAACGACCAAAAAGTAAAAATCGGGACAAGCTGCAACTAAGAGGCATAAATATGTATATACTGAACAGTTAATATTTTCACTGTCATGTATGGAATAGAGACAATCAGAAGGCTGCCCAGTATCAGAAGGAGAAGTGGATGAGTATGATGAAGAACCTACTCCTACGACTTTTAAAGTTATTACTGGAAAGAAAAAAAAACTAATGCCCCGCCGCTTCAAACATATGTTGATAATGCATTGCTAAAAGCACTGAACAAGGAAAATACGTTAGATGAAGATTTGAACTTTTCTTTGTCTCTTGTACTCCCCCATAAAAGGATTTAACCGCAGAAGAAAAACTTGATGGTAAGACTGCTATTCTTTCAATTTTTAAACAAATAAGACAAGCCAGGCGTGTTAAGGCTACTTCTCAATCAACAGTACAACAACATAGTTACAACGCATTGCAATAGCCTATGTACTCGTACGCTTTTCCTGTGTATCAACAATTGCAACAATTTTAGACCGCAGCCAGTCCTATACCATCTGCCGATCAGTACGTTTAATCGCCAGGCAACACCAATGATACTGTGCAATCTTATATTTCTATTTTATGGATGACTCACATTTGTACGACTATATAATTTCTTACAATGCTTAAATAATTAATAATAAATTATTAAATAGGTAATTTGAAGTTGTCAGAATACTTTCCAATGTGATTTTAGTTGCGCCTAATGAAAGTTAATTTCTTAAATAGCAATAAACTGTTTTACTTACCATATTGTAACGCTCTATCTCTCCTTTGCGGTTATAGAAACTCTTAACCATGTATTCTCTCTCGTAATTGAAGATCCAATTAATTTTATAAGTTCATTGAAGCTGGTTATGGTCATTCGATAAAAGGAGAAAGTTTTCTTCGGTAAATCTGGTAATTTAGATGAATATATCTAGTAATTTATATGAATCGCGTAAAACTTTCCTTGCAATAATCCATTTCTTTAGATGGGATGCACCCAATACACTCGATTTCTCTTCTTCAATGTTTTTCTCCTTTGTATTAAGTAAGCAATAATAATATTAATCGTGTATATAAAAGAAAATCTAAAGACTTACTGTTACCTGCCAGATTAATGATTCAAAATTATTATTTATTGTAATTATTACTGGATGTGGTGCTTTTACTTTGATTGGTTAGTTTAATTTATTTTTGTTTTAGAGTTTATACGTTGTTTAGTTTTTTTTCTCTTATAATGATAATAAAATACGTTTGATGTATACACCTATAAAGACATATCGTTTATCTAAAAATGTAGTATTTTGGTTGTAACAATATTTATTGTTATTGTCGACGGTGTATCTATTTAAATAAATAAAATATATATATATGTACCCTATCATCAGAAAATGATTCTACGGTTTCCTACACTCATAATACGAAACAGCAACAATATATACTGCTTTATTACACTTATAACCTGTGAGAGAGTACCCCTTACCTCACCTTGCCCATCCGTGATGTAGCTATAGTAATGCTGCAGCGTGGCTCTACCACCTTAATTCAGTATCCAATGTTTTAATTAAATCAAACACAAACTTACCCTTAGGTATTGCGCGCTTTGTTTGCGTGTAGAACATCAGGTACAAGCCGGAGAATGGAGCGTCTCTGGCCAATGTTGGTCCCAAACCGCAGATCAGGCCTTTTATGCCCTCAACTTTGTATATAGCCTTTAGAGCACCACTCAAACTATTATATTTATAGACTCCAGATTCGTACCTGTGTAAAAAAATATATAAACTATTAAAACCTCCCACAGTTCCGGGTAGGATAACCCAGAGGGTAAAAAAGTCCGTGTAATTTCACTCTTATTAGAGACCACGGGGAATTCCTTTAAGTTGCGTGTTTGAGCGAAAAAAATAGTCGTTATTTGTGAGGTATTTAGGAGCTATCTATTTGTTATTAAAAAGATATATCAACTAATAAAAATATATTAAATTTCTACATAATCTTGATTCCATAATAGCTAATTCCAATTTTTTTTAAAGGAGTAAATACTCGATGTATCTTCCTACAACTAAACCACAGAAATGCGAAATAATTATTAACAACATGCATCTGCTCATAAAGTAAACATTATTTTATTTTTCTGACACTAATGGATAAGCAATTTATTAATGAACATTTTGATCTATATAATTTTTACAAAGGGCTAAAATTCGATTTTATAAAACGTTTTAAAATGTGGGCGTATTTCTTATGCGATATATTGTAGCGAGAGCGTGTGGAATGTATAGGACCGAACGCTCAAGGCCCATAGCTAGGAGTAGAGCTTTAAGGCCTTATTTTTCTGGAATTGGAGCGGCGCTGCACGTTACCCATAGTCGCCTCTTACGACACCCAGAGAACGGAATGAGTGATAACTAAGTGGACTCTAGTACGCAGCTAGCACACGTAGTTGATAGCTCCCGATTATTCGGAAGGTTTCATTCTTCATTCGTTACTCATTCACTCACTGCAGCCTGTCAAAATCCATTGTTGGACACAGACTTTGCCACATTTGTAACAATTGGCAGATGAGTTGGCAACAGCAGTTTTTTCTTTTCCTGCTGTTATTGGTAAGACGCTGCTACCCATCCCTCCTTTTTTTTACCTCTATCGCATCTTACAGGACACCTACAGGACGATATAGGGTAGTGAATATTCTTACACCGCAACTACTCTGTCAAAATTGGTCATCGACACATAATCATCTTAAATGAGTTGTTGTCTGTCTTGTTAGTCTGATAGCCTTAGTTACAAGATTTGAGATTGTAAGTGATATCTGTCCGTAGGCCGAAATCCGCGTTTCACGTGAAACGCCTCACTTCTCACGCCTTTCAATCAACTCCTGGTCCCCGGTCCATTTCGCTCCGAAATCAACAAGATTGTAATAGCACTATCTTCGCTATTGGTTAGTTGATTACTAACTAATTTTGTATTGTTTATAATATTAAAAATTCCTCATATTTAAACATATTATTACGTTCAAAAATAAATTAAAACTTACCTAGTCTTTATTACTGTCATAGGAATCAAGGCGACTCCGCTCATAGATCTAGCTAAAACTCCGAGACACATCGCCTCCATGGGTCCGAGGTCTTCTTTCCCAAGTTTAGACTTCAACCAGTGAAGCGACGAGAAGTAAAGCCCTACTCCGGGTACGCAGCGAGCGATCGATGGCACCATTCCGCGCCATAGTCCGGCGATGTGTTCGTGTCGGACGATGTTCGCGAAGATTGTTATCATTCCGGGCTGGATTCGGTTGCTGTGTTTAAATTATAATTTTTAATACAAGATAAGTTCTATGGCAGCTCAAGTGATAAGCCCGCTTTAATATGTTTTGTTTTTATATACGTAGAATAAGGGTGAAAAATGAGAACACAGTCGACCTGGTGGTAAGTGGATGCTGTGGCCCATAGATATCTACATCAAAACAAAAGAATCAAAATGCAGATGCGTTGCCACCCCTGTGGACTTAGATGGAATGCCTCGTTTCCAGTAAAAAGGGTCTCCGTTTTCTACACTCACAATACGAAATACAGTAGCATTGAGCTGCTATTTGACGCTGGTATTCTGTGAAAGCGTGGTCCTTCCCCGGTCAAGCCGACTCATTCGTGCTACAACCATGGTTTAGCTGTAGCATGGCTCTACCGCGTATAGCGATATCCTAAGGCCGCACAAATAAAATAAGTGCTGATTAACCAAGCACTGGAAGATGTGCGTAATGGTAGAAAGGAAACCTGAATCTGAGGAATTAAAATTACATCGAGGGCAACTGTAGTATGAAAGATACTATATAATGATCGAAATGATCGAACTGATCGAAGATGTCTGTTTCTGAAATTAAGACTGAATACTACAAATAAAGAAGAAAGAGTGAAGACAAATAGAAAATTAAAATACTTATAACAATCAAGTAACACACCTACCATTAAAACGGAGATAATAAAATGGCATGATAAATTTTACCAAGCTTTACAACAATAACATTACAATGTATTTTATTGTCTAAATGATTTCTTTATAATATTTCTGCTATTTTGTGTGATACCTACTTGACAGTCGCTGCAACAACATGTTGAGTTGGATTTTGCAATCTCGTCTTTACCAGGTCCAACGGCTGAAAAAGTATCGTACTGAAAGTACCCGAGAACGATCCCGCAAGGAACGCCTTGAAGACAGGGTGGTACTGTAAACAAATAATATTATATGTTATTAACACATTCTATGTTTTTAAAGCGTCGTGATACACTTTGACCCAATCACGCTCGCCAGTATAATGAAACTCTATAAACGATACTGTTGCCGGCTGAATATAATTGGGTTGATTAAAAAGTGAACAACTTACATTTGCCACGATATCCATTTGTTAATCCTTTGAAAATAGGTTGCAGGAGTGAAGCGTCAAGTAATATCTTTTGGATAGACTCCAAATTTGTAATATTCGAAATAGTACAGCCAATCACAAAGGTAAGAATTTGTTGAGAATAATTTGAAAATCGATTTTAGATCGTATCCGAATAGTCCGAATAATAGATAGGGTTGATGCGGTACATTAACGTAATTGTCATTTTTTGTAGAAGCTCGTTCAAATAGTAATGCATGTATGCTACTGCCAGTGAGAATTTTAAAGAAACCTGAGACACTGTATCACACTCGAGTCCTTTTAAAGTTCAGTATTTTTATCTGCACACAGAAAGGATTAAAAAGGAGAAAGAAAGTCACTGTAATTAACAAATTTAGCCATTGGAGAAAGAGAAATGAAAACGATTTGAAAATGAAATGACACGCAAAATCGGAGCGTTTAAATAGTTTGAAATAAAACGAGAACTGTGTTCACGAAGGAGTCTAACCGCGTACTGTCGTCTGTTTATTGTACCGTGAGATATCGTTAAGTAATTTATAGGAGGCGTTATCAGCAGACGACCGCGAGTGAGCCGGGACTAAGGTCGTGTTGGACAACCCCAGCCGATAAACTATCGCTATTATTATCGCAGTTTGTACTAACTAGGGGGTAACGAGTACGCCGCCTTAATGACCAGTGTAAAAGAGGACACAATTTTTTTTATAGAATAAGGTTTACAAACGAGCTTACATTCTACTTGATGGTAAGTGGAGCCTGTGGACCGTAGACACCTATATCCATTCTTGATTAAGAATGAAAATGCAGATGCGTTGTCACAGTAGAAATAAGCTGCTATTTTACGCTGGTATTCCGTGAGAGCGTGGTTCTTCCCCGATTAAATCGGTTTGTGGCATGTTCACAACAGTACTACGGTCCGTAATATCTTTAAACATTCTTAGAGAAATAGCAAGTCAAATATACCGTATGGACATGCTTATTAAATGTAAAAAAACAATGACAATAAAACCATAACTCATGTAGCAAACAAATTCTGCATTGTCATTAATAAGAATCCTAAGGTTATGCTTTTGAGAAAACAAAGTAATACAAAAAATAATGAATGTGTTATATTAAGAGGATTTTGAAGTTGTGAATTTTCATATAAAATGTGATAACATTTTTATTTCTTTAAATTAAACTTAACTGAATTGCTAATAAAGAAAAACGTACAGACCCTGATTAAGGTATATTGAATTGAATTAGATTGTCTCATTTCATAAAGGTTTATTGGGGTGAAAACACTATCACCCAAAACAATATTACAAAAAGGCAATGTAGGCAACTGCTTCCAAGACTTGCAACTCTCTCTATCGCACGATACGGCAATACAGAGCGAGCGGTATGAAACAGATAGCATTTTGAAAATACCTACTCGCGCCGCGAATGGGAACTTCACAGTCCTTTTAAGGTATAAGTGCGCACTGCTAGAAATACACCATGACTATATCACAACATGTTTGATAAAATTTAAAAGACATTATTATCAAGCATTAAATTCTAATTCATTTATGTATTATCAAAGAGTGATGCAAATGTATTTGTAGATTAATAGTAACCTACGTAAGCAAATGCGACATAAGTATTTCAATAAACATAACTGTTATTATCAACTTTTTGTGACATCAGGTTAATCTAAAATATAACTTAGTCATTCATTATCTGCAAAATAAACATTTAGAAAAAGATTGTAAAAAGCGCAAGACCAAATATTATTGTCTATCACTATCAAATGGCTTGCCTCATCTATCAATTAAGGCTCCAAAGATTATAAACAACCAACATCGAATTGTCAAGATTTCGAATTAATGTACATAGGTTTAAGATCAAAACAATCAATTATTAAAATCTTTGCGATTTAATAAAGATCATTTCAGTTAACTAAATATAGTTTACACTGTAC
>DWHP01000900.1:0-17610 GCA_018247895.1 Parnassius honrathi
TCCGAATGTACCAGTACGCGTGACGAAATGTACTAGAATGATTCGGTCGCTAGAAATGAATGATTGACACATGTCTAATTTCTATTTGATGATTTGATTTTTAATTTTGAATTTGACATTATATTTTTTTTAGCCCTTGACAGACAAAGGACAAATGTATCATACAGCCAGTATCGGTTATATACTTAGATTATACTTAAGTTTGCACGTAAGATCTATTTATATTAAGTTTACTTTGTAAACAGTTAACTGATGGGATGGTGATGTTTATGTTTGCTAAGTTTTTGTTTACAAATTAGTGTTATAATTTACATAACTTACTTTATACATGTAGGCGCATCTATAAAATGCCGGTTGGATCTCGTGACTAGTTGAAATTGAGGGTATATCGAGAAACCCTCCCACTCGTTTGTGCAGTACAAATTTCAGTGTAGGTGCCGAGCGCAGGTGATTCCGCTTGATTAGTTTCACGGGTAAAGTCATTTCACGCGTGTTAAGACAGTCGTTGTTTTGTCCATTGTGGTTCTGGTGCAATGGATGGTGTTGCTGAGAGGCTGTGCTGTGTTACGTTGAGATGGGTAAAGTTGCTGTTGGTTTCCATAATTTGGTGTTATCATGTAATTGTGTCCCTCAAATTGCATTGGTGTGTAATTGTGATGGGGACATACTGCGATATGGTCAAACTGTAATTTCTCTATGCTGAATGTATAGGGCGTTACGCTGTCCTATTATTGATAATGATAAATTGTGCAAGCAAGAGAGCAAGTTGAACATCAGCTCTCACAATTTTACCATTTTTAATAATTAACGCTATCCCCTTATTTCCTACACAATTGACTTATCGTGATGTACTTTCCGAAATATATATTTTATTCCTTTTTTATCGCTGTTTTATATTTATTTAATTTGTGTATTATCTTAGTCTATGAAATATGTCTGACGTTGAGTCGAATTTTCCTCTTGTGATGACTCTTTCAACGACAGCGTGCTTGATTTACACCAACTACTCAGAGGAGTTCTTGCGTCTCTTAACAACTCTTTGAACTTATGTCATATAAACGCTCAAAGTATGCCGAGCCACTTTACTGAATTTTCGCCCGAGCATATTCATGCCATATTAGTGTCGGAAAGTTGGCTGAAGCCTTCTTTACCGTCGACTTTATATCCACTATCCGGTTTTGTACTTATTGGGAATGATCCTACCTACATACATACCTACATACATACGTACACACCTACAAGCACGAATTTCTCATAAAATTGTTTTAGCATCTCCTTCCTCTTATTCCGCCTCTTCTCCGCTGCTTCTAGGGTAGTATATTGCCCCCTTTCGACAGACTACTTCACCACTTAAGAATATGGCTCTTGTTGATAAGTATTCTGAGTACACACACTGCATAATCATGGTCACCCATGTCCCAATCAATAGAGATTTGTTGAAAAACTCTTTACGTTCCAATAAGCTTCTTTCATTTGTTGAGGCGGTTAATATTTCTATTCACCCTTTAAAGACTACTCATCACAATATTGGAACCGATGACTCATTGAATGATGTTATATTTGCTGCCTCTCCTGATCATGTAATGTTACATTGACAGTTACCTGCTTTGGTCATCTCAGTCATGACTTGATTAACGCTTCGTAAAGCTTATACCTCACAAATATTCCCCTTCTGTACTGCATTTACACAGTTTTTCTAAAATAGATTTTGACAAGCTAAGGAATGACGCTCTTAATCTAACCTCGATCTAGCCTAATTTATTGCAGCACCTACTGTTGACGACAAAGTCTCTATTATTAACCGTAAAATTCTCAGCTTTTATGATGCTCATGCTCCAGTTCACAAGGTTAGATTGAAGCGTCCCCTGGCCCCACGAATGACAGAGGTCGTAAGGCTGGCAATGTCTAGACGAAATCGAGCTTTTCTTCGTTTCAAGAGAGAACAGATTGAAGAGAACTGGTTGTCTTTTAATGCAGGTAGGAATAGGTACAATTAAATGGTACGGGCAGATAAACGCCGATATTTCCATAGTTGTATGAATAACTCTTCTCCCGCCGAAGTGTGGAAATTTCTCAGATCTTTTGGTCTCTGCAGGCCAGCTACATTGGATTGTGCTCCTTCTCTATCACTTGATGAAATCAACCGTTATTTCGCTTCTGTAAAGGCAATGGACCCTACAATTCGCATCCAAACTGTGGCTTCCATTGCTTCTGTGCAAATTCCTAACATACCTTAATTTCTCTCCTGTTCCTCGAGATGATGTCAAAAACCTATTTTAGCAATTCAGTCCAAGGCGGTGGGTTATGATGAGATTAGTAGATACACGGTAGTATTTATAATAGAGCACCTTCTTCCGGATATATCCCATATTATAAATTTTTCTCTTGATTCAGATGAGTGTGGAAGAGGGCTTTTATAAAACCCCTCCCAAATGTTACTACTCCCATTCTTTCCAATCATTTTCGCCCTATCCATTCTACCCTTTCTTTCTAAAATTTTAGAATCCTGTGTATACAAGCAAATTTCTACTTTTATTTCTAAATATTACCTACTGAGTATATATAAGTCTGGGTTTCGTCCTGGTCATAGGACCGCTACTGCTTTAATTAATGTCACAGACGATATTAGAAAATGCATGGAAGAAAAAAGTAACAGTACCGGTACTAGTTGATTTCTTAAATGCTTTCAGCACATTGATCACGAAATCCTTCTCTCCTTACTGTCTCATCTAAATTTTGGCCCTAACGCTTTGGAATGGTTTACATCTTATCTTCGCGGTGGACAGCAGTCAGTCTGTGTGGGGCAAATAACCTCTGCCTGGGCTGAAGTGGAAGCTTTAATTTCTCTCATGTGTGTGACTTTCAGTAAGTATTGTTTATAATCTGCATTGAATAAAAAAGTTTCTGTTTCTGTTTCTGTTTCTTCTGATGTGCTGCAAGGCGGTATTCTTTCTTCCATATTTTTTTCAATTTTATAAACTTTCTAACGGTCGGTCGACGATCTAGGTATACGAGCAAGCTGAATTTGGGGACATCCATAATGGTACTAAGAATTAAATGACTACTTATCAGCTATAAAAGATTGGTCCACTCGTTATGGAGTTTTGGTCAATCCTTTGAAATGCCAGGCTATACTGGTGGGTAGCTCAAGGATGCTGGCTAAGATTAATTTTGCAGCCTTACCTCCTATTTATTATAACTGTACTACAATTCCGTTCAGTAACTCTGTTAAAAACTTGGCCTACACATCGACAGCACGCTGAATTGGAGAACTCAGGTTTCGGAAATGAGTCGTAAAGTCATTGCCACGTTACGTTCTCTGTATCGTTTAAAACATTTTCTTCCCACAAAGTCTTGCTTGTTCAATCGCTCATATTACCCATAATTGATTATGCATATGTGTGTTACCCGGATCTGTCCCAGGATCTTCTGAACAAGCTGGAACGCCTTCACAATAACTGTATAAGATTTATTTTTGGGCCTTGCAAGTATGACCATATTCCGCAATATAGATCTAAGTTTAATTGGGTTACAATCCGGCAGAGGCGCAATTCCAGAATATTACTTGTTCTTCTTTCTATATGACCCATTTTTCACCTTATCTTAAGAGTAAATTTCACTATCCTCATCCTCATCCTATGATATTACTATCATGATACTATCATGAGATGAGGAGAGCCTCATCTCATGATAGTGTTCTACGTTCTTTTTCTAACCACAAATTAAGTATTCCTGTTCACTTCACCGAGTTCTATGGTAACTCCTTTACGGTTCAGGCTACACACCTTTGGAACTCCTTGCCCGATGACATAAGAAAAGCTCTCGAATAAGTTTGCCTTTAAAAATTGGTGCGTAATCATCTTTTAAAGTTAACGCTGCATACTTGAATCATCCGTGTCATATATCCTTTTATCAGACGTTTATATTCATAGTTATTTATATGTACTATTTATATATTATGTATATTGATATGTATATATGTATTTATATGTATGTGTGTATGTATGTTTGTTTATATGTATAAATATTACTATTAGGTATTACGTAGTTGATTTCCATTTTTATTTTATTTTATTCTATATTGCCACACCCATGTCAAATTCTCACCTCACCATGAGTTGAATGGTAGCGAATGCCTCAAGGCATTTAGTCCGACCTTGTATTCTTATATATTAATAAGGAATGCAATAAAGAATAAATATATAAATAAATAAAATAAAATATGGGTATCTTCTAGGCACGACTGAACAGGCTTTTACTAGGCTGACATAGTGCGATTTACTATCTAAGGTCCTAGTTCAACCAAGAAGATGGACGGAGTACTGCATACATTTTAAGTGACACCGAAACCATGCTTTACTTTTTTGAAACGCATTAACACAGCCCCCTTTTTTACTTAAACAGCTCGTAAATTTCCACTGCAGGATTAATATATGTGCGTCTAACCCTAAGTCATGATTGTTTGCAAACGATTTTAAATGTAAATGTGAGTATGTGTTATACCCCATAGCAATAACTTACGCATGGTTTTGGCTTAGGTTTGAGATGAAATTGTAATCAAGCACAATATTAGTATTAGTAAAAGCTAAAATTCCAACGTTGTCCCTATCATCACGAGGGTCCCCATAGATTTCCAATTAAGGAGGACTTTCCATAGTTGCCAGATAGGTAGGCACCGCAGTCTTTTTTTAATAATTACGACACCAATGAGACGAAATGAGGTAGTAGATATATAATTCTTACGCCGCCACTACACGGTTAAAAAATCAAAATCAACTTACAGTATTTTAAGCCACGATCGTTTTCCATTTAAAAGGATTAATACCAATATCATAACTTTGTTAGTAATTACACATTGGCAGGTTTCCTCATTTCTTTTGTTATTGTCTTCATTTTCCAAATGTGTAATTACGTACTGGCCTTTTATATTCCTCATTACAGCTGACATAAAAAATAGGTAATTAGCTGGATAAATGTTCGCACAAACATTTTGACGTGTTGTTGGCTTCGCACGTAGTCTGCTAACGAGCTACCTAATTTGCGGAAATCACAAATTCGTTCTTTAATTGAATTTCTGTATTGGCAAATGTTGCTACGATAGAAAAACTAACATTAACCATAACCGTTACAGTGTAACAAAATCCACTGTTAAATATAGGCCTCCCCAATAGATTGTCTCGTGGGGCTTGGAAGGCATATTCCACCCGCAGTGTTTTACTTTTCAGTTGGTGTTAGGAAGACGCTGCTGCCCATCTCCTGGATTGCTTGCCTCTCTCTTCTCCTACGACACCCACGAGGCGATATGGGCAAGTGGATATTCTTACACTGAAACAGTTACTGTTGTTTGCATTTTACTTTTGAAACATTTTTGTCAAATAAGAATTTCTTTTTTGTTTCTTTTATAGAATAAGGGTGGAAAATGAGCACACAGTCCATCTGATGGTAAGTGAATATTGTCAACCACAGACATCTTCATTTCTTCTCAATTAATAATTAAACTGTAGATGCGATATAACCCTATGAAACAAAGATGGAATGCTTCGTTTCCAATAAAAAGGGTCTCCGGTATCAAGCTGCTATTTTACGCTAAAATTCTGTCAAAGTGAGGTTCCCATCCTGTTGAGTCGACTTACTTGAATACTTTTAACTGATATCATGCTCAATTGAGACACCGTCAAATCATTTCACTTACAAAATTATCATATATATTCATGAGATGAGTCGGTAAAGTTTCGTAGCAAGCAGTTTGAGTTTAATTTCGTCTTCGTCGAAACAAAAGCACTATATGTGGGTTATGTAATACTAACACGTACGCCTAATTATTCAGCGTGTAAACTTGAGAGTGGAACCGCCATTCGACTACTGACATGAATTACTTCTCATGCAAGCAATTTAAGCTTATATTGGAGTGGTTCACATTCAATATTATTAACAAATTAATAAACGTTACTATTACTAATAGTGTCCTTATATTGATAGTATAATAGTAACAAAAATGCCTTGTGAAATATTTAGAGACGATGCAGCATCATTGCCACTGATGACAAGAAGGCTGAGTTTTTCTCACTCAAAAGTATAAACATTCAGCGAGGAATCGCAGCCAGCGTTCTTGGCACTAAACAGCGGTAGTTTTGGTGGGCTTGTTGCGGAGTGACGTTTTACTGTGTCTGCCCAACATGCTGTTGAGCCTACCCATGCAAAATCGGGCGGTCCGAGTTAATTTCTTGATATGGGGCTCGAAAGTGAGCCTTGCATCAAAGGTGACGCCTAAGTATTTGATTTTTGTTGCCATGCGACAGGGGTTCCTAACATTCTGATTGACGGAATGGTAGTGAGACGGCGTCGTTTATGTTCGAAACAAATGGCGGAACTCTTCTCCGGGTTCACGTCGATACGCCATTTTTGGAACCTAGCTCCTAAGTCATTAACTGACTTTTGGATCTTGTTCCGAATCTGTAGCAATGAGTTACCCTTAGAATAGAGGGCTGTGTCATCTGCAAAGAGGGCTAGTTTGACACCATTCGACGGGATAGGAATGCCGTTGGTTAATAGTACGTATAGGAGGGGGGCAAGCACAGAGCGTTGAGGAACAGCGGCTTTGATTTGACGAGAAGAAGATAGCGTGCCTTCGTGTCTAAAACGAAAGGTACGATCCGTCAAATAGGATGCTACTAGGCGGACGAGACGGTCAGGGAAGCCTAAGTCGTACAATTTGTAGATAAGGCCTTCATGCCAGACTCTTTCGAATGCCTTGGCAATGTCGAAAAAGACCGCGATGGTCTTCTGACGATGAGGATAAAAACCGCTGAGGATATATTCCACTATGCCGTGAACTTGCTGGGGGCACGAGTGTTTGGCTCGAAACCCGAATTGTTGAGGGATGACATGAGGGTTGCCGTCTCTGGGAAACAAATGGCGCCTCATGCGCATGAGAATAACTCGTTTAAAAGATTGCCCATGGCCTTGAGGAGGATGATGGGACGGTGATTGGAGGGGAGGTGGTGAGGTTTGCCTGGCTTGGGAATGCCAATGATAGTTGCCTCTTTCCAAGAGCGTTGAAGATTATGGCCAATAATGCGATCACCTGCACCGGAAAATGTTTTAGGACTTGGTTGGAGATGCAATCCGCGCCCAGTGCTTTTTTGGGCTTCAGTCCTTTGATGATTGATGAAATCTCATCTTTGGACACAGTGATAGGGTCAGAGGTGGTGGAGGGTGAGCTCCGGCGGCGGCTCGTCCTCCACTTTTTGGATATGGGAGGGGTCAGTGGGTTGTGAGCTGGGAGAGCATTGTGCGGCGATGCTGTCGGCGAAGCACTTAGCCTTTTCTTCGTCCTCGAAGGCAATAGAGTCATCGGTACGAGAGAGGGGGGACGCTCTTATAAGAATAAAGTCCGTGGTTATATACCTTTTGGTAGCAAAATTAAAAAGTTTATACTTGTTTGTTTACAAGATAATAAATATCGTCTCATCGATTTACAAGTGTTTAATGCTATGGATAATATAATGTAGATTGACCAAATATTAATATTCCACACTATGTGTTTCTACGTTTTAGTTTTTTGGTGGTGGCATGGTAAACTTCGCCAATGAATAGAATAAATATAATCTATAGAATAAATACACATATAGTGTATGTTAAAATAAAATTATAATCTATGGGTCGAGGGATTTAAGGAAGCTTCTCTATTTGAAGCAGCTTCATTGGTTTTGAAAAGTGATTCATTTAAGTGCATTTGGTTATAAATACCTCATGTATTTACCTACTCTTACCTAAGGCCCGGTTTACATTTTGAGAAGTGACAAGTACGAACGGCAATGACAAGTGACAAATAGCAAGTTGGTGTTCACACATGTGGCAAGTGTATGTCGTTATTATGTGAAATCTTCGAGTGCGAAATTGGGTTGGTATTGTCAAAGTGGCGCTAGCATAGCTTTGAAGATTATAACTTTAATAAAAAAAAGGTAAAATTGTATGATTAGATACCAAAGATGTGTGAAGTGCGTTATTGCACAGATATTGGTGCACACCAATTACCTAAAAACGCTTAAGTGAGAAAAATGTGACTTATAGCTATAAGAGGGAAAAAATGATGCCAGAAAATAATATGGCTCCAGTCCCGACCTACAGGAGTCTTTAATTTTTTTCTCTTCTTGCTAATATGTAAACTTAATGCTTCTTAACTTCACATATACTTAGCGCAAAGAAAGTTGCGCCGAAACCGGCCATTCCCATTGCTTGAGATACTGAACGCATAGAAGCGCCTCGCATCATTTTATTTTTTAAATTCGGCGATTTAATATTGTATTAAACATTAAGTAATATTTCAATAATTTGGACAAATTTGATGGACAAATTTAATGTAATTGCTATCTGACCACTTCGCCATTATCAAAAACAATAGCGTAATAAACCAAAATTATTACAAATATGTATATAATATATAACAAAAATATTTTATTTAATAACTATTATCACCAACACGTGTATGTTCTGACGTCATGGCTAGAACGGGGGCGGCGGTGGGCGACTGAGGGGAAAGCAAGGCTAGCGCGGGGCAGAGATACTTGTCAGAGAATAGAGCAGGCCGCTATTCACTTGCTACTTTTCATTTCACACTTATCACTTGTCACTCGCACTTGTCACTGCCTGTTCACACGCACTAAGCACTTGTCATTTGTCACTTGTCATTGTCACTCGCACTTGTCACTTCTCAGAATGTAAACCGGGCTTATAATATAAGTACACATAGTAGGTACAGTAAAAAATTCGTTTTCATTTCTAATTTTGAATCATGTTTGTCACAAGCATTAAATATAAGTTGAAAAAGGTAACAATAATTATTTTATTTTAACTGTTTACTACGTTGTTAGCTTGTTACCTTACTGTATTGTGATTTTAATAATTTCTTTTTTCTTTCTTTTAAAATTAAACAATTAATTAAAGCAAATTGTGATAAAATTTCATGTAGAAAATCTTATAATTTAGATTTCTTCTTAAGTTTTCGAATCATCATCATCATTCCAGTCCATCACAAGTCCACTACTGAACGTTAATTTCCCCATAGATTGCCACAACCGCAAAGCGCGGTCCTGGGCATAAGCTACTTTGCTTTTAAGTTTTTCGTTTATGTACCAAGTTATTATTATTTTTGCTTATTTTGGTCTTTCTCGAATAATGATGAAAATGTAAGGTGTCTCTGAAAAGGCAAGGACATCTTTGTTAAACATTTAATTCAGAAACAAATTTTATAACAAAGACTATTTGATATTACTTCCTTAGCGCTGTCTGTGTGTCAAAATATGCGCTGTGTCAAAATAAGTTATGTCCTAATTAATGATATTTATTCCAGTTTAAGACAACGCCGCAACAGCCTAACGGCTGACATTATATACTCCATACGTTTTGTACGTCTAATTACAGCCCCATAAATTTCCACTAAAAGAAAATAAAAAACAAATAAATGAATTCAAAACTGACTGCATTACTATGCCTATAGTCACATTCATGCAAATCACCAAGCCTGAAGATGAGTTAATGTAAAAGAAGTCTAATTTTATGGGAACCGTAACCTGTCAAAATGTTAGGAAAATGAGCGTGGTCCGTTGCTCACGTGTTTTGATTTTAAATTTAACATTGATCGATTTATAATTGCGTGGTAATATTTGTACCTGTAGAGTTTTGACCACTAGAAATTTTAAGTATTTATGAAGCAAAAAGGCGAAGAGGCTGGAATTAGGGTGTATGTAGGTTATGAGTACAAGTATTTGGTTTAGGGTCTATGTTTAGAGAAAATTAATCATGCTAAAAATTGGCTGTGATGCCGAATCTAAAACTTTACAACCTATCGCAGCTCTTTATACTTATATGTTCACAACATCCTTCCACCTGTTCTTTCATCATCAATTTCCTACTTACATTTTGAGCATTAATTATCCATATTGGTTCAAAACCTTGTAAAAAAGAACCAATACAAAATATTTAACCTTCTTTATTGATCTGAGCATTTACTTAACCGTTTCAGCGATGGAATCAGCCTAAAGTATAAGTGTTTTGTATGCGAATATACCAGTTAAATAACATTTGAAAAAGCGAAATCTGCTATCGCGTAACGCTTTCAATACTTATGAACTTTCACCGAATTTACAAGTTGCTTATTGAAAGGAAGTTGGTAGCTACCTACTACCAAGTATCTTACGAATTTTTTACATTATTTTTAATTTTTTCAATAGCACAGGTAGTTAGTAGATGTATATCAGATTACCCGAACACAGTCATATCAAATTTCATTTTTTACTAATATAAAAGTAAATACACATGTCGATTTGGTTGTAATGCCTTAAGGGCCCCAAAATTTTCGCGAATTTATTTATTACACTATCTGGTATCTGGTCACGCTTATGGAGCGTTGTTATTCCGAACATTATTATTTCAAGGTTGTGCGGCCGCCCGTCGCAGTGAGGTTGCGTTGTGGGGCTCCTCGCTAGGCGTCGTTTAACTGGTATCTCTGTCCCTTTTTCGCATTAGGCTTACTGCACATGCTGTACTTGGCATTCGATATGAGTATCGTCGACATGAACGTAAATATTCGACTAGCAGTTTCATTATGATTGTGTATGTAATTACTTGTTTTGATAACATTGAATTTACGTAGTTTAAATGTGTAAATGTGTTTATTATATACACTAAACTTGCAAAGATTTCACATAAAATTTGGTTAACAGTAAACATGAGTCATACTAACATTCATTTGTACAATATATCTAACCAGGATGGGGAGAATCATTAACAACTTGTATTCAATAATTTCAATATCTTTATTGAAAAAAGGTGCCTGCCCCTTTATCCATGTTTTCATATCATTTCATGTTACTTTAATCGTTAATTTATATTTATATCAACGGCCGGACAGTTTGTACATTATGCTTAGTGTTTGAAAGTTAAAACTTATTTACCTGTTCCGATAAAATATTAAATGAAGTGGACAAAGAAACGGTGCGGCAATAAAAGTATTCGCTGCGTTTGATACATTTTATCCGTTTTTTTAATTTTGTTCATTTACTCAATAAAAATTCTTATTATTTATTACCACTATAATGTCACAAATAATTTATCGTCACTGTTACAGTTCATTCAAGTCCACTGCTGAACATAGGCCTCCCCCATGGATTGCCTCATAGGGGGGTATTTGCTAGTTGCCACGCTTGGCAAGGGAGTTGCAACCGCAGTATTTATGTTTAGTCGGTATTAGGAAGACGCTGCTGCCTCTTGATTTGTTTCTGTCGCCTCTTACGACACCCACGATATGATATGGGGTACTGGATATTCTTGCACTGCCTCTGTATGGACACAAACGATTTAATTTAATTAAACAATCTTTGTTTGCTGCTCCTGTAGAATTGAATCCTGTGACCTCCAACCGGGAGACACATGGAGGGGGATGCATGGCAAGATGAGCGTGACAACGTCGGTTAAGAAGATAAGAAAAAAATCTGACAATAAGCCACAATCGCAAATGTACGTATTATGCGTTTTGAGATATTATAAAACATACATATACAACATAATATTATTGAACTTTTTAAACAGTAGGGTTGGATACTTTCGCAATTATGCATCATAAAATAACATGCGTAGGTTGAAGTTTATGAAATTATAATTTATTTCAAATAACAGTGTTTTATTAAAAGTATATTTAAGATATTGAATCATTTTTAGTCTTCCGTACCTCTAAAAAGCGAACGTTTTACATTCCCTTGGAAAAAATTCGTACAATGTTTTCCACCTCCAATTCAATTTTAGTCAACTCAAGTATATTCTTGAAGAATAAGATCACCGCACTACAAGAACATGCCTCTAGAGCAATACCACCATGGAGAACTGAATGACAAAATTCAGAAGGCATTAAAATACCGCTTTAGGAAGTTCCGCTGTAATTCTTTCCTCGCTCGAGGTCTTTCAGTTTTAAAGTTTTGAAGAGCCGTTCTAATCTCGGACCGACGTTCGGGATATCGCCGGAATAGTGTCGGACGAGATTTTCTCTCGGACAGTAGCTTGCACAGAGTTTTGACTTAGGGCAAGCCGAACTTTTTTATATGTTCTGATATTGATGACAAGGTGATAGATTATACACCCATCCGGAAGTCATAAAACTTTCTTTAATTTCCTAATATCGTTTCGTATTTCTGTTGCCGCCTTACAATACGAATTTAATTATAAACTACGCTACACAATAACTAAAAAAATTTAGAACTAAAGAATGTACCCAATTACTTCTATAGCTAACAAAAATTTCCGTCAAGAACTTCATATTTAGATTTAACTTTATCGGTCATGGATTGAACTTTGTTTTGAATTTTATTACGTAATTCACTCGAATATTTTTTTTGGAAAATATGTTTTTGTTACACCAAATAATAAACATTATCAGTTATCAACTAATATTTAGAAAACACTACATAATGTACGAATAACTTTCAGAAATTTCTTTATTTTCTTTATCTATTCGAAACTTTTATTTGCTGCTTAACTAAATAAATTAATTGAATCAGGCGTTACTTTGAGGAAATTGATAAAATTGACGATTTAAAAAAAGTTGCTTAGATCGGCGTAACAAAATAAAATGAGATGTGTCTTACCTAGTTTGAAGCCCGCCCCGCCCGCGGCCAGCCACCGCACTCTACTTCACCTGAGGATGCGTCCTGTAGAGGCGAAACACGTATCGTATTATTGACGGTGGTGTACCTTTCCTAGTGTAGTGGTGTTTGGAGTAGTATTGCTGGCATTAGTGGTGACGAGAATAGTAACAGGCAATTGAAGGTGGGCGGGCGGGAGGTGATTTTCAAAGTAGGAAAGACACATGTTATTACGCTGATCTTAAAGTAAAAACTTCGGAACAGTTGTCATTTAAAACACAATGCAATGAAAAAGCGACACTAAAAAACGTCTATAGGATTTAGCCTGCGAGAGAATGATATAGAACTAAGGTTGCCAGATGGTCAGGATTCGTCTGGATTCTCCCGAGATTTTAAATGATCTCCAGACTCCTCAAAATTCACATCACAGCTGCTTTTGATTTAATAGAAGTCTGGTTAGTAACTAAACTGAACTTTGAAGTAAATTGTTTAAATTTTAAATCTTTTCTAAATACTAATAAAGGATCAAAATTGGTGGACTCAGTAAAGTACAATTCCAAATACATGTGGCAACCTACACATTTAGTATTTTTAAATTAGTTGTGTCAACAATGTTGTCTTTTTGTAGCCTATATTATTTATTTTTAATTTTTTTTCATTTAAAAAGGTAAACTTTTTATTTTATATTCTTATTTATAATATTTGTTTCACAATAACCCACTTTTTGGGGTTGTGTTCGACGACAACCCCAAAATCCCGACATTTTCTAAATTTGTCCAGATATTTTGGTCTTCCTATCTGGCTTTCTTATATAGAACACAGTGTAGACCGCGAACTCAAAAGGTTGTGGGTTCGAATCCGTCATTCGACTGTCTTTTTAAAAAAATATCATTTTATTTAACTAATTAACATATTAATTATATAAATGAAATTATCTTAATATCTAAATATCCACTTACCAATTCACAAATTTATAACTTTAAGCCATCTATTGTCTATTTTATGTACCGCCTTGTAAGTCAATCAATTTTTGTTCGATAAAATGACTTTATGTATAGAATGAAGTAGATGGCGCTATTACAAAATAATTTTACTCGAAAGAAAATATTCTTTTCATTTATTACACTGAAATTAAGTCTAAAAATAAAGATTGTAACATTTATTTGTTACAAAATTTAGCTTTCATCTTATATTTTATGCCGCAGTTGTTGAAAGTGATCATATTAACTAAAATAAATCGTTTGCTATGAAATATTTTTATTTTATATTTCATTTCATTTAAAGGTTTCACTTCTACTGCGTATGAACTGCACACATATTTTGTGAATTCATGCATCTTATGTTTCAAAAAAATTCCAAACTTTCTTCACGTTATTCGTAAAAAAGACAACACGAACATGATACATATGGAATGGGAATAATTAATAATCTTAGTCCCTTTACATGGACCTATTAAATTGTCTTTCATGATTCATAAGTTTAACGAAGCTTGAATACAAAAGTGGTGTAAGAAAAACGCAGACATGTTACAACGAAGTAACCGTTGATTTTTTTCTACATAAAATTAAAAATAAATAATTTCGCTTGTTGATTAAGATTTAAAACCTGACTGACCATTGGTGGTCATTATTTAAACACGAAAAATTGCTAAAATTTCACATAAATTAAAGACCAGATTCACTTTAATAAATAATCAATTAAACACAACAAATAAACAATTAATTTATGGTTTGCATTTACTGCTCCAGAGGCGGTGCCATGTTTTTGCATAGCCCATTTTACTTTGCATCATTAAAGGTTTTTTTTAATAGATAACAAACAGGCTTCGCATTTTCATACCATAAACATACAAGCGCAAGCAAAGTAATTATTTGGCATAAGTAATGTTTTCATAGATTGGAATGGTTCGGATATAATTATGGCGTTTGCGAAGCCCGATAAGAAGCCAACTAGTGAAAGCGAGATGGCTGAGTGTACTTCTATTAGTCGTTCAGTTCGTTGCGTTTATGCGTCATTGATGCATAATTTACTACATGACATTAGTCTAGATATAGTATAGACTAACTATAAATGTTACAAATAATATTACACAAGCATAAGAAAATTTAAATATTATTTCGTATCAATTACTCGCTCTTGCGAGTGGCTTCAACGACGATGTGTAAAGCTGTGCGTAAAACCTCTTACTGCTGATCGTATGAAGAAGAAGCTCAGGGTCGCTCAGCGAGCTATGAAGAGAGCTATGCTCGGAGTTTCTCTACGCAATAGGCTTTGAAATTACTATGGATATCCGAAATCCTAAGGCATTACTTGTTGGAGGCCTATTTTAAGCAATGGACTAGTCACGGGCTGTTGTGATGATGACGTTGAATGTCCGGTGCTTACATTATCTATAATTATAATTTATGAATTATAGTAACTTAATTTTTTTTCGTGAAAGTTGATATCTACTTACTAACCGCCTACACTATTATGTGTACTTATTGTATAGAAATGAATATCTCCTTTACATACAATAAGTACTATATCTTTAGTCAATGATACTAAAGATATAGTATTTATTTTAATTTACAGCGGTCGTTATCCATCACAAGCATAATATAAAAATATAACTGCATGTTAACATGAATGTCCGATGTGCATATCTAAGGGAACTTCTGTCAGCCATTTCTTCCATTTCGACACAGGAAAAACGACTTATTGGCCTTTTTTGCGTATCACTCGATTATCGATGACGGAGGGAACACGCAGCCTACCATTCCGCAATGCGAGTGCTCCACGCTGAATGTGTGGTTTACAAAGCACCCATTGCGCTAAGCACTCCTCTTCCTGGGCGTCAACAAATCGAGTGGGCCTCTTGGAGTTACTTCTATTGTGCTCCGGAGTTGTCACCCGTTTTAACGTGTCTTTTCCGGTACTCTTACTCTAGGCATAATCACGAACTCATGAAAGACAGCTTTCGTGCATCCAATCCCTAAAAAGGCTCGCCCTCCAGCTACAGGCCTATCGTCATCATCTCCCTGTTCTCCAAAATAAGTGAAACCATTATGAATTTCCAGCTCACGAGGTCCCATGGGAACCACTAGCTGATTGGTGACTGCCAATACGGCTTTTGTCTGGGTCGCTCAGCTGGTAATCTTTTAGTTTACCTGACTCATAGATGGCCGGAGGCAGAAGAGTCCAAAAGGGAGGCCATATCCGTTAGCTTGGACATAACTAAGGCCTACAATCGGGTTTTGCACAAAGCGCTTCTTATGAAGCTTCCTTCCAATGGGCTTCCCAAGAAATAGCGCAATTGGATCAACAATTTTTTTGCAGATTGGCGCATCAAGGTTGTAGTAGGCAGTACGTGCTCCGACTACAAGTCTATTAATGCTAGTGTTCTACAAGGCTGCGTGCTATCTCCTACGCTGTTTTTTTCTGCTCAGAATGCTCAAAAGAATTTTAGATTTTATTCCAGCCACCAAATTCCACCAACGCACATTGCGACAAATATAAAAATCCTAAATGCGACAGTGTGAGCCCTACACCATCTGCACATTTTTTAGTGATATCTTTGGTTTAGACCATTTACTGGTATCTTTAATACAAATAATACTTAAAATCTATTTCGTATATAGTACATAATATAAAGAGAGTGCGAGTTTTGTGAGTTTGTATACATGTTTAAACATTCTTCATTATAGCGTTTCGCTAACTAAGATTCGATATCATGGTGGGAGAATAAGTCAATCTACGATAGAATTTAATTCACTTTCAGTACCTTTGCTCTAGCCATGTCAGAAACTTGCGTTCTTTGAATAACCTTTTTAAGTGTCCCTTTCATAAAGCTGACTTTCTGCATTCTTCCTTCACTGTACAGTCTGTTCTCCTCTGGAGCGCACTCCCTCTTTAAATTAGAACGGCTAACAATCGTTATGCATTCAAGAAGTTCGCGAACAATATTTATATAAACTGGCAGAATAATTTCGGTGGTAGTATTTGTTTATGTATTTGTATAAATATATAATAATATGACGTATGTATGTAATTTAATTAATTTATGTGTACATAATTTTGTACTCGGTGATTTTTTACCGTCTGGAAAAAAATAGGCCGTGACAAGTGAATGGAATAGAAGCCTACGTCACTGATATTTTACAATATTTTTTCACATTAACTTATTATATAATTGACCTATTAATAAATACTACTAATTGTGTGCCTATTATTGTAATTTCGATAGTTTTTAATATATTTATTTATTTATTTAAAAATATTTGTTTTTATTTTTTACTTCTAAAGTTTATCTTTTTGATGGTTCAATATAATAATACGTTAATGTATAATACAAAAAAATGTAAAATATAAATTCTATAGGCTTCTATTCCGTTCACCTGTTTTTACACTCTTTTTTTCCAGACTGTAAACGAATTATCCATTACATAATACCATATCATCATCATCATCATTACAGCACTTCACTTCACAAGTCCACTGCTGAACATAGGCCTCCCCCAAGTAATGCCACAAAGCACGTTGCTGAGCAACCATCATCGACTTCCTTGCATGTCTTACCAGGTCTTCACTCCATCTAGTGAGGGGTTGCCCTACACTACGCCTACCGGTACGAGGCTATGTTGGTCACTCTGGTTTTACTGCGGATATGCTCATTTCTGAGTTTATCACGCTGAGAAACTCCGAGCAAAACCCTCTCCATAGCTCGCTGAGCGACCTTGAGCGTCCTCATACAGCCAGCAGTGAAGGACCACGTCTCAGATCCGTCAGTCATCACTGGCAATACGCACTGGTTGTACAATCTAGTTTTCAGAGTTTGAGGTATACTTGACGAGAAGATGTGTCGTAATTTCCCGAACTCTGCCCAGCCGGATTGAATCCATCGATTGACCTCTTAGTCAAAGTTGGACTTACCTAGTCGGACTATTTGTCCCAGGTAAACGTACTCGTCAACAACTTCGAGCATAGTGCTCCCAAC
>DWHP01000901.1:0-17605 GCA_018247895.1 Parnassius honrathi
TAGACCAGAAGATCACCAGCTGATCGACCACGGCGAAAACCGTATTGGCGATCACTAATCAGCTGGTGATCCTCAAGATACCTCATTAGCTGGCAGTTTACAATGGACTCCATCGTTTTGGAGAACAAGGAGGTGATGACGATAGGTCTTTAGTTGGACGTATCTGAGCGGTCGCCTTTTTTAGAGATCGGGTGGACTAAAGCCGTCTTCCATGACTTTGGGACTACGGCTAGAGAGTAGGAGTACCGGAAAAGATGCGTTAAAACCGCTGCCAACTCTGGGACACACGTCCTCAGCACAATTGGGTGGATTTTGTCAGGCCCACTTGACTTGTGGATGTCCAGGGAGAGGAGTGCTTTGCAAATCAAGCGCTGTGTGAACTGCACTGGATGAAATGCTGTGTGAAATGCTTCCGATATGGAGCACTCACACCGCAGGATGATCGGCGGTGTACTCCCCCCGTCATCAAGAGTCAAGTTGGACGCAAAGAAAGAGCCTGGCAGATCGACTTTCTCCCTTGCGGTATGGGTCAGTGAGTCGTCCTCCCTGTGCAGAAATGAAAGAGATGGCTGACAAAAATTCCCCTGGGCAGCCTTGGCGAGAGACCAGAATGCACGGGTTTCAGAAGGAAGGTAAACTGGTTTGTCGCCAATTCTGCCTTGTGCTCTGACTTTGCTTTGGCAATGACTCTTTTGAAGGATCTGGAGACGGAATTATACTCCTTTTTAGAGCGCTGGTATTTACATCCCGGGATATTGATGTGTCAGCCCAGGCTTGGTAGCAGTTCTGCTTATACCATGATGCTATTTTACAGGAGCAACTAAACTGGATGGCTGAGATTTGCCTCCAATGGACACCACAGAGGAAGGAATAAAAAGTTCCATACGGTGAGCTTAAAAATTAATACCCGACTTATCTTAAACTCATAAAATTGAAAATAAAATTTCAGTGTAACGTCCACCAATAAGGAATATTTTCCGGAAAAAATTCTGTGACGAAAAGGCCACGAAGTTCATAAAGTGTATCATTTTTAAGTACGGACCACTAAATGTGATAAGAATTAATATCTAAAAGTCACTAACATAAGCTAATTATCAGAAACGAGTATTCCACTAAATAAAAATTCAGTTCTTTTTGTATTAATACGCTTTTATCAGCTTGAACTGTATGTATGTATGTATGTATGTAATGGAATCTTGTAACTTCATTTTCACTTACTTCTAGGAGTCTGATTAACTTGAAAATTTGCACAGTGGTCAAGGGACAAGGACAATACAATAATCTCATAACTTTATATTAAAGCCCTGACTAGGATCATCACGATAAAAAATATATTTAGATTAGTGAGCAGGTTAAGCGTATACCACTCGTATTTTCTACTTTTTAGTTCGATTGCTATTAAAGCGTGTTTTTTAAGGTTTTTAAACTAAATATTACTATTTTATATTGAAGAATGAATGACAATTGAGCATACAGTCCATTTAATGGTAAGGGGATGATGTGACCTCTATTAAATTAAATCATTTGTTATAACAATTTTTAATTGATATTAATTTGAAAGCCGCGGCGCTGCGCGGCGGTGCGCTCGTATACTCGCAGGTGGCGCCTGTCAGGGTCGCCATGTAATGTTGGAAGGTGTCAATGAGAAAGAGACGTGTTGTTCTGTCTAGGAAATTAATTGGACTCTAAGCTTAGTACTAATATAATATACATACTACATTACATGCCCATACACACCTACATCTATTATCAGTTAATAATCAAATTGCAAATGCATTGTTATCCCTCAGGATAGAATGTCTATATTTTTAACGCTCACTAATTTATTTATTTATAGATAAATTATTTGATTAATATGTACGTTACGAAGATAGTTAATTTTATTTTTGACGTCATTAAAAAGTAGTTATCATATTCATTTAATCGTTATGTTTCATCTGAAACAGTTTTCCGATAAATCTTCGACTACGACTAAGTTTTCAATTTTTAGTCTAGATATACGCATACTTCCGGCAGCTGTGAGTCATATAACGCTACTATGTCTGTACAATTAATGAATTAACGAGATGACATTTAAAAATCCTTCCTCTTACTCTCAAAAGGTCACTTAACAGCTGGTTGGAGGCGTGTAATGGCCCAAATTGAAACGGCTATTTTGTAAACCCATTTAAATTACGCAAATATAGAATAAAGAATTTGCATTGCTTTTGCTTTTGAAAACGGTATTAATGCCAATATACAGTGACAGTTAAATTTAATTATTAAAGAATTAATTGAATAGACTATTTGTACATTGATATTCAGTTATTTGTTTAAAAAACCTACTCAATTTTAGAAATGAATGAAAACTTAATTAATAAGCATTCATTATGCAATTAAGCATTCGAATGATATTGGCTTGGAGTCCGTACTGTCATATCTAATAAAGAAATGCGAAAGCTGTCATATTTATTCCATTTTTTTTAAAACAATCCCGCCGGTCCATATGAGCTAATAACACAATTATTTTGGATTTTATAGTGATAAACGTGCTAACTGATCACCTTATGGTAATTGTGAAGTAATATATTATTTTATAAAATAAGAGTGGCAAGCGAGCATCACCAGATGGTAAGTGGATGCTGTGGTTCATAAACAACTAATCTATCCTCAATTGAGAATCGGAATGCAGGAGCGTTGTTACCCTCGAGGAGTAAGATGGAATGTATAGTTTCCAGTAAAAAGGAGTCTTCGGTTCTCTTCACACGCAATATGAAACACAGCATTATTCTGTTGTTTCATGCTGGTATCCTGTGGGAGTGTGATCCTACCCCGGTCGAGCCGACCCATTTGTGCCAGCTATAATACAGCTGCATACATCGATACAGCTATAATATAGCAGCAGCATGGCTCTACCACGTTAAAATATACTGTACATTTACTACGTTAAAATATACTGTACATTTACCACGTCAAAATATATGTACATACAATAATGGTACTCGTAAGTGGCTACTACCCATGTTCACATCATAAAGAAGACGTCACAGATGCGTTGTCATCTCTGAGAACTGATAAGTAATGAATGTCTTACAGTATGTCGTTGCTTGCTTACTCAAACGCACTTGAAAATATCGTATTTGAATGAAAAGTTATAGTGGTTTTTTTAAATTTCAAACATACGAGCTCTAATTTAACAGTAATCTGAATTATTTTATGTTGTTTTGGGTTCACAAATTTGGTGAAGGGATACTTCGTTTTTTTAAAAAAAATTGGATTTATATTATAATTTTTTGTTATTTATAATTTGACGAGACAATTAACATAATTTATCGTCATCGTCAACCTAAAAAAATACATTTAATGACTTAAATAACATTTAAGTCATTAAAGTCAAAGTCAAACTTGTTTTATCTATTTAGCATTTACGGACGTCAAAATCAACACCGGTTCACAAACGAGACTTTTTCACAGAATAACCGGGAAGAAGATTTTTTTAAATGCCATTTGGCATCTATTTCACCATTAAATGACATCATAAAGTGTGCTAAAAGAAGGAATACGAATATCGAGTAATATGAATGTTTTTCATATAATTTATTCGTTTGTCTATTTTTTATCAAATAAAACCAAAGTTTGTTTGTTTGTTATCAAATAAAACCAATACAATATCAAAAATGTGGAATATTATTTTATAATGTCAAATTTTAACAGTATTAATGTAGCTATTCTACAAGTATTGTAAGCGCAGAGTAAGGGATAATATATTGATCTATTTTATTGTAGACTGTTGTTAATAAAATTTCTTCAACAAGGTTTTCAAATTTTATACCCGATTGTTGCACTATATTTTAGTGATTTTATTCTAATATTTGATCCATTTACTCAGAACAGAATTTTTAGTGTTAGCCAATCTAAATTCATAATAATTTTTGTTTTTTTTTCTCTAGCGAATTGCCGCGACTTTAGACAACAGTGCAATACGATACGAACAGTTTAATAAGAATTTAAATAAATTAAAAAAATGTAAAATGGTAAGCAGACTAAAGTTAAGCAAATCAGTAATATATGTATATTCAAATTTGTTGGGTTTACAATACTAGTGACTTATTGGTCTTTTTTACAGATTTGGTCTTGATGTAGTGAGCTTTTGTTTTGTAGTTAAAAATAATTCGTTTGATTCCTTTCTTTATCGTGAGTGACACATGGCCTTGGTTTGAATCCTCAAAGAAGACAAAGGAATGGATTTGTTACGAACTTACTTGTGGTCATAATAGATGCCAACCTTGTGGCTATATACTGTATGTCATTAATCTTAAACCAAATAAAGAGAGCATACAACGAAGGCCAGACGAGTAGTGGTTAGTTAAAATATCAATGGTTAAACACTTATAACGTAGAGAAATTAATGAAAAATCACAAACAGTATGTTTGTTTAAATATGATAGATAAAACTTTCGAACTATATATGTATAAAAAATCAATTACTCTGTTATTCTCGCAAAAACCTGAAAATGGCTGGATGAATTTCCTGATCTGAATTCCTGAGTAACAAAGGTGATTTATCTCACTTTCGTTGCTCAGGAATTCCTAGAGCAACGACGTTATTTGACGATGTTGCGGCGTTAAAGAGCAGATGTTTGGTACTGAGGTCGCAAATCCGTTTGCCAAGTGGCGTTTAATTCTATATTTAACTTCCCAGTGGGAAGTTATTGTAATGGGTCCGATTTTGCAAACTGGAAATTTTAACCTATCTTCATGTTTCAAGGTCTTTAGAGTCGAATAGTATGGTTTTTAAGAGGATGTCCGTGTGTGCATATGTACGTATGTATGTATGTATGTTCTCGTGTATCTCGAAAACAAAGAGTGATATTGACATGGGACCAGCTACATTTAACGCATACTTATGTAACTTAGACCTCATAACATTTTGAGCAAAATCAGTGAAGTCGTTTTTTGTGCCGAATGAAAAATTGTATTCGTTAGATTCGACTTAGTTGTGGAAGTAAAATAGGGTGTAATGTTTAAATTTTTCTCTTTTTAGTAAACTTTTTGCTTTTTTTTATTATACTATTATAATTACTATATTAACTACAATTAAAAATTAAACTTAAATATTTTTATTCACTTTATTTCATACACGTACATTCGCATAATGAAGTTAATGTAACAATCAATTGATCGTAACCATATGTTCTGAAATAAAGAAAATATGAATCTACAAATTTTTACGGGACATTTTTATGCCACTGAAAATGTAGTTGAAGTTATTTCATTTCCTAAGAGGCGGAATGTATCGGATTCCATGGATATCTATTTAAATAATATGTTAGGCAACAGCGAAAATTTAAGACGACCTTTTAACAAAACGTAAACAACGATTTCTTCGGGCTTAAACTATGGTTTAAGCAATTTAAAGGGATTTGAACTAAATTAAAAATATTATTGATAGTTTCAAACTGAGACTCTTAATAAGCCACATCTTATAATAAGATCGTGGGAGTTTTGGCGGAAACTTGACCGCCATGAAATTGCTATTCATGTAATAATTTTGGACTCGATTTTGGTACATGTGAAACATTAATGAAAACGATCTGAATATAAATCGCAAGTGCTTCGACAGGAGTACAAAATGGAAGTCTTTTATCAGCTTAGGTGCCTTGAAATATGTAATATCGTCATCAAATGCTGTCGTCGCCTATCTTCCAATTACTTTGAAACCTGACGCATTTGTGAAGAATTTTGCGAGTATAAAACACATTAGAATAGGCTGTATAGTATGAGATAACTGACTGTCTAAATTACTGTATCGTAACAATTAATTACCTTATAACTATTAAAATTAAATTCATTCATATTGTTATGTATAAATATTCCATTGCTGAACCTAGACCTGCATCATACATTACTTCATGGGGACATTTGCCATAGTTACCACGCTTTTGCATAGTTCGCAGGCAGGTTGGCAATTGCAGTTTTTTTATGATTATAAGTCGTTATCAAGAAGATTATAGATAGATAGATAACACTTTATTGCACGCCAAAAAATATCAACAAAAAAAAGTAGAGAACGAAATTTGGTGGTCTTATCGCCGAGCGATCTTTTCCAGACAACCTTTAGATAGATATGATTACAAAAAAACAATACACATATGTGTGGTTTGGTGACAATAGCAAAATGCTGCTGCTTTCTGTTTACTTTCCTCTACCTCCTCTTACGACAGCCATAAGATTGTATGTGGTATTGACATATTATCTTACGCCGCAAGCCGCAACTACACGACGAATTAATAAGTTTTTGTAATATGCCATAGTGACAGACGCGAAAATCCTTTCGGTACAGAACTCCAGCGATAATTCGAAGGTACTTACGTTCTTGCCAGTTGAATCGAGATATCTAAAACCAGTTCGCCGACACTCGCAAAGTCTTCTGGTTTCCAGTCACCCTTCGGCTGCGCCACAACTGTGTAAAAATAATTAAGCGTTACATGAGGCGATGATTACCCTAGGTATTTAAATGTTCTTATTACGTTATATATTATATTTATTACGTTATACAAATCAAAATAAATACAGATATGGTGGTTTATACGCCAATATTTATACTACACGGTAGTACACTCCCTTTTTTAAATAAATAAATAGTAAAAATCTCATTAAAATGAATAAATACAGAGGCACTTATAGAATGATAGACTTGCATAATTAATGGCACTAGAGAAGAGAATCCATCACACATTTCGTTCCCTGGTTTTTGTAAAAGCCCGCTTTGAACAATATTTGAAAGATTACTTTTCATCGAGGACAATTTAATTTAAAGTAAATGTAAAAGAAAAAAAATATATAGTGGTAGGTTTATTTGGAATATTAAAAAGAACATAATTTTCTTTAAAAGATTCACACAACCTATCTTATAAATATATTAGTCTGTAAATAATTAGATATTTTTTACAGACTAAGATATTTATAAGATAGGTTTTACACAAATACGGTTAAACAGTAATTGCAATTTTTACATTTTTTATTTTTACCAAGGGTAAATTAAATTCTATTGCAACGTGGACGGAATCACGAGTCGAACAAATCGAAAATACAGGTAAACGTACTCTTGCGGTATATTCTGAGAGAGTACGTAGAGTTATTGTCCAAATTAAAACAATATAATAATAACAACAACTATGTTAACATGAATAGCATTAACGATAGCCATTCTAACTAACGTCATACGCATTATGCCATTAGATGTAGGGAACAAACACTAGCAAAATATGTATTATTACTACGTTTAAGTTGTAGACAAGGCTGTTACTAGGTAAATATACTTTTTAAAAAATGGTACGTAATTGGAAATTGTTCAACTGGGTAATTATAATTAACGCATTTAATTCGGCTGGGCAGCGCGTTCATGAAATTAATACACACATTTTCGTCTAGTATTCGTTAAAATAACCAGTGCACGTTACTAGTGATGACCTTTGAAATCAAAACGTGATACTTCAATGCTGAGCGTAAGGAGAAGCCTAAAATCGTTCAGCTAGCTTTGGAGATGGCTATGCTCAGGGTTTCTTAACCTGTAACCAAGATATCCGCTGTGAAACAGGTGAAATTACATAGTCCAAACAGCCGTTTTAGGCACATCCCATATGGAGTGACAACCTTGTAAGATATATGCAGTATCTCGGTAGATACAAGTGACTCAGAACCTTCTTTTGTAGAAAAGTACTTGTAAGATGCTGATATTCAGCAGTAGATTTGTGATATACCGTAATGATGATTAAGCTAACTATGCTGAAAATGCTTGGGCTGGGAGAATAGACAGGTATTAGGAGTAGGCAATTTCGCCATGAAAAAAGGAGAACGGCTAATAATATTATTATGATATATATCTTTACACTAATTGTACATTAATTTCAGAAACACTAGGGGAACTATCACGCAACCAAACCTACTAATGTGATGTAATTTGAATACGAATGTGAAACTAGGATCCGTGAAGTGTAGCCAATATCTCTCATCTCAACTCTGATTACCATGCAGCATGGTTGGTCCAAATCTTATTTTTACATGACTGCTCCAAAATCACCTTGTGTTATATATCGATATCTGCCCCTTTATGACCTCGTTTAGTCGAACCGGCTTGTCAAATTTTGTAGTGTGAGGCATCATTATATATGACTCCATGCCCGGAGTTTTGAAGGCTATCTTTAATTATAGTATAAGTTTATAATTATAATTTAGAAAGATTATTAGGTGTCTATTAAAAGATCATACTAATAAACATTTATCAGATTATTAATACGAGTAATAGATCACTGTAATCATGTTCGTCGATTTTTAGCCGGTATTGTTTAATCGTTTTGGTCCCAGGATTTCGTCTTTTTTAAATGTTATGTGGAAGGTACTTTTGATGATACAGATATGTTTCGTTCTATTTTAACTCCTTTCTTTATACAAGTCTATATTTTCTCACACACGCGTTATTTCGAACATGTTTTCTTATGCCATTATCATTTCTTTCAAAACTTCTCACATTGGTGCGAATGTATGATGAAACGAAAGTTAATTTTATTTGTTTTGAGTATCATTCTTATTTATTTTTAGTAAGGTGGCAAGAATAAATGCAAAATTTACTCAAAAATAATACAAACTTTTCCAACACAACAGTTATAGAACAATTTTTGTTGTATTTTATTAACTGCTGACTTGTTTTCGTCCTAGTTTTAATTAAAAGTTCACATAATATTCTACTGCTCTGTTTGGTTTTAATACATATTTGACCGATACACTTTCGATATTATAACATTAAATATAAAAACATCGCGATGGATGTATAACAATTAGCCGATGTTAGATAAAAAATGTATCTGAGTAATTCAATTAAATCTAACTTACGAATCCTGTTCCTCGCTTCAAGGTACGCCTGGTTGATAGCTTCGTAAGTAATGCAGGTGTGTTGGCCTTCATAACCACTGAAACAAAACAAAGTAAACAAAAATTTAACTTATGTTACTTTTGATTGAAGTAGCTTAATAGTTCAGAGAAATTACAAAGATACGTTTTTTTGTTTGTGTATTTTAGACCTAGTATAGTCGAAAGATGATAACGGATTCAACTCGGCTGGGTAAGGTTTGGGAGATCACGATACATCTTCTCTTCACCAATTATAAAGTGTTCAAATAGTGACCATTATCAGTGTTGAAATCTGGAATTAAGTTGTGGTCCTTGTTAAGAATGAAGAATGTTAAAGATAATGTGAAAGAGCTGTGATCAGAGTTTTTCTGCGTCACGGAATAAATATTATACTATAGTAGAGGTTCAGCAATTATTATTAATTTAAGGCTGCAGCTATCCACCTTCAATTTGTCCAATTTTAATTGTCTACTAATAGATTGCCCTATTATAATAAAATCAATACCTTGTTATTAATTAACATCTCTAAGGGCGTTTTCAATCATCAGATAAAAGTTATTCATAATATAAAATACAATAAACAAGAAAAAAAACGCGTAACAATGGTGTATTAAAATCGTATATTTTTTGTCACTTTTAGATTTTGGATATCTCTGTTATTTAATATCATAGAACTATAATATCACAAGTTGTTTACGTTTTAAAAGCGTAAGTATAGTGTTAAAAATTAACATAATTTAGTGAAAATTAGTATTCCGGCAGTGGAATCACCTGACTTGAATATTTTTACATTAATTTCGAATTAAACAGATGTTATGAGATTTTAACGTGCGGTTATTATTGGTTATAAAGGTATTATTATTTCAGCCGTATTTAAATTGCGAAAACTTAGTGTAATGTTTTCGTTGACATATAAAAATGAGGTCTTGTCCTTCGATCGTCGAAGCTTAAGGTTGTTCAACAAGCTATGGAGAGGACTATGCTCTGAGCCTCTCTGCGTGATGGGATCCGTAATGATGATATCCAAAACCGAAATTGACATAGCCATAGACGTATCGAATTAAAGCTGAAGAAAGCAGAACTTTGAATACGTATATAATAAAATATTTTTGCAATCAATGAAGATGTCCTTTCTGGACTTAGCCTGTATAATATTTTTCCCAATACTTTCCACCTTCATAAAAGTCAAGGTCTGAATACCTTTCTGTAAACTGGCACATAATTTAGGAAAATCAGAATAACCGCTGCCGAAAATAAATTTATGCGGCTCGTTTATTTGCAGATGTCTAGGCTAATTGGATGAATGATTATTTAACTTTCTTCACCATTTAAAGTCCAATGAAAAGCAAATATTTGTATAAGGTTAACGACTGCTTAACTTTTGTTGACTTTCTATCAGATTTCTTTTTATTTATTGCGTTATTCCAAAATATGGTAACAAAAAAATTAATAAAATCGACTACAACCTTCTGTTTTTTATACGTCAGGAAAATATTAATGTAATATATGTTTCCACTGTGTTCTATCTCTTTAAAAGGGTATTATAAAATCTGCTAAAGACAATTTTCTACAAGTGAATTTTTTTGCAACCATTAATAAAATAGCTTTAATTAATATTTAAAGAACATGATAAACATATTTTTTATTTTTAAGGAGAGTCAACATTATCCTGCAGTTAGGATCGATATTCAATTCACGCCTCCTTATTTTTATTCAAACTAATCATTTCGCTTATATAAATTATTGTCATGTACATAAATTAAAAGTCATCTTCAAGTGAAAATAAGATAATTTAGTTATGATAACTAATTGGTTTTAAATGTGTTTAAATACTTGCAATAAGACATTTTTAAAATCCAAATAACGATTGAAACTTATTACATAATGCAGCTTCCAAAAAAGCTACGGATTGTTGAATAAATTTGTCGTTTATCAATTTTATTTCTTTATTAAGAGATGAATCATTTTGTAAAGTAATACTGTCCGAATTATTTTCACTGTTATACCGCCCGATGTTGCCATCTTTTTTGTGATAATTTCTTGTTTGGATAGATTTCGATAGTCATTTAACATCAGGTGAGATGAGATTAAAGTTATTTTGACCATTTTTGACCACTACAAACAAACTATATATATTTGACGGTCCGACAGTTACTGTGGTGAATAAGTGTTCGTCTGCAAGGCGGCGGGGCTGCTGCGCTGTTTAAAATCTCCTTTTTTTCCTTTTATTCAAAAAACCGTTACCACTAGGGTTTTCTACTGTATCATAGTTTACATACATATATTTCACAGGGTACAACGTCCAGATTAGGAATAATTTTATTCGTACGCCATACAAATAATTGTTCCATGTGGGATTCGAACCCGCAGGCCATAGCGCTGCAACTCATTGCTAAGCCACTCCACCACGGAGCCGTCCCGCACGGAACACGTGTCTCTATGGCCTACAAATAATTGTTCCGAGTCTGAATGTTTGTCTACGTGTGGATAAAGTTGTATTTTTTAAAAAAAGTGGTTTATATTCATTTGTTATTTGAACAAGTTATTGACCTGTGAATTTGTTGTAATTATAAAAAGGGATCATCATCTTGGTTTCGTATTAGTGACTCTTAATTTCTTATTTGTCTTGAGAACAACATGAAACTTCTTCTACATAAAAAGAAAAAACTACTAATGTTGAATATGACCAGGAAGATGAAATCTAAACCGGAATCCAACACATGCGTGTAATATGGGCAGGGTGTGACCAATGCGATAGAAAGTGGAAGAACCGATATCTCGACTCGATTCGTTGTTTGAATTTCTACAATATGTCAACAAAAGTAGACGTCCCCGTTACTGCGAGATAGTAACGGTACTATAGATTATGTTCTTGTAGGCATTACATTTGTGACTGTAACTGTACTGAGTCTTATTGTGACTGTGCGGTCATGCGCAGTGGACGGACGATATCTGAGAGGGTCAGCCGTTAGCTAGGCACTTAACCACTGTATTAAATATCTAAGTCACAGGTATGGGGTACGAGGTGCAGACACTTATGACGACATAAATTTAAGCTGTTGTTAACTTTAAAGTGCTTGTGGATATACACAAAATCATAAATAAGGTTTAAATAAACATTTATTCCATTATTTATTTGCTTAGGCGTTGGCGTTAATGATGTTGCTAGACATGTGTTGGATTTTCGTTTCTTTGAAGCAATGAAAGTAGTAAAATCCATTACATTTGTAAGATAAATCACGCCACAACTTCTTCAATGGTGCCGACATCATTCTAAAAATAAGAAATAAATAGTTAAGAGCTTTGACAAACCCATAAGTCGTATGTTTGGATCATTTCTAAAATCATGTATACATACAATAGTTAAGTGTCAATTAAGATACTAAAAAAAATGTAAAACAAACTTGAAAAACTATGTGTAGGCATCTTGTTCATTACTGCAATATAATATAATACAGATAACGGTGTACCAGACGACTGCTAAGATAAGCGAAAGGATTTGAAAGTGAATGCGGTCAACCTGTTCCGATCGTTGCCTAATGTAATGCGTGAGAGATGAAAGCATTGTTGATAAGTAGATGTTACGGGAGTTAGGTAACACTGACACGGGGTCAAGCACCAACGAGAAGTGCTATAGAATATATTAAAGTTATAATAACATTTTAATACGAGAAGAAATTTAAAAGACTTATTAAAAGAAAATAAAGTCTACAGCTAGATACGGGCCAACGAAGTATATGCCTTTATTGTCACGCTTGGCAGGCACATTGACGAGTAACGACGTGAGTGGTAACTGGTGACGCATATTCGCATCTTTAATGACTAGGTATTTTATGTCTGACTAAAGTAAAATTGTTTTACCGTCCATCAGGAGCGATCAGATATTCTGGTATTTCCCATTATTGCTACTAACAACATTTATAGGACGGAATGAGGTGATGACTTCTTTTACGGTGTCATCCAATGAACAAATATCCTTTCCTACTTCATTTAGTTCGTTGAAAGCAATTAAAAGGTACACCAAGAGGGCTATTGATTTAGATATATGACGCAATAAACATCAAAATATACCGAACTCGAAACTAGACGTCTGTTAGTATAGTTACAGTCCGTGTAGCAGTCTAACTTACTAAGCGGCAACGCATCAGTAGTATTTTATGTTTTATGTTGGTCGCAGGTGTCCATGGGCTGCAATAACTAATTACCGAAATGTGGACTGTAAGTTCTTTTGTTAATTCAATTTAATAAAAATGTGGCTCCTAAAGATTCACGTTTTTAAATTGCCTTAATGAAAAAAATGGCGTAACGGAATCAAGCATACAACATTAGACCGTAATATTGTGTTTTATCTTCTAATTTAAAACGTAACTAAATTAAAATAAATACATCTATCAACAGTCTTGATAACGCATAATGCTTTCTTACTAGTAATATAAACTGGAACTCCAGAGAGTAGCTACATGACTGTGTAGAATCTATTTCAGTCAATGGACATTTGAAAAGTCAAACAACGACTTGAAGCAGTCCGTGAAGAAGCGATACTCTGAAATGGCATGTTGATGATTTTCCAAAATTCGATTAAAATCAAATAATTGTAAGAAAGATAAAATATTACAATAATGTATACGACAACGGCACGGTAGCGTAGTCGTTGAAAGTTTGAATGCGGCGCTGCGGAGTCATGGGTTCGAATTCTGTCTGGTCAGAATATTTGTCAAAGTGCAAGTTTTGTATATTTTATGTTACTTGATACGTGGAAAAACAATCAGATGTCTTCACGGTATAATCTAGTACGGAGGGTTTTTTAATAAGATAAAGTGATGAGTTCCCAACCTTAATTCGCTTATAACAGCAAGCCTCAACGGATACTCAACATCTGCGCAGTACAGAATAAAAGTGCACGAGTGTGTGCGCAGCCACAAGTGCACCTTTTATTCACTCAATTTTATATTTCAATGCAACACAATCGTAAAGATATATAGGGTAGGACCAATGGCATTACGTGCTAGACTAGACGAACAGCCTTGACAGTTCAGCTTTCTGCTCTCAGGTGGACCAGTCGCTTTTTCCACTTTTCTATCATACGCTGCCGAGCGTGGAACTTACGCATCTTCCAGTCCCTGGGTGATAACTTTGAAGTTGTGGAGAGCGAAGAACCATTAGTAGAAAGACACAAGTCTTCTCGTCTCTAACACCCACAAAGCGGATCTTGACAGTACGCATACTAACTCATAGGAGATAGTGCGATATTTTCTTATAGCTTCGACGGTCATAGCGCTCTAATACGCTCTGAGAAAAACAATGTTCCTCACCTGGTAGAGGCTTTGATTAGCCTTCGTCCAAACTAGGAACCCATACATATCCATAGATTTCACAACCACCAGGCTAAAGATTGCACCACCCATAGACATAACCAGCTTTAACCTGATCAGCTCAAATTTACATTTAAAATAAAAGGTACAAAGAAAGAAACACAATCAATTTATTTCTTTTTCTTTTAAAAAGCTACCTTTGTTTACTAGTATTCTGTATATTACTAGTTCTGGAATAATACAGTAATCTCAAATTACATCTAAGAACGTGTTCAATATCATCTCTTAAGGGTTCTTGCGAATTGTTCAAGCAAAAATAGTTCTTACTCAGAACGTAAACAATGAGGCAATATTTCCATTGTTATTTTTAATGTATTGTTTGTTTTTTAACGCTTTGTGCATTCGTTGCTTTCTTTTGACTTTGTTGGCTTGTATAAGCTTTGTCTCTATGATCTCACTGAAAACTTGGGTGGCCTGGTAAATCTTTATATATATCTTTCATCTTAATAAAATTATGTGAAGTTTTGTAATAAAAATTGTATACGTATATTATGTACGGTTTTTAAAGAATTTATGTAGTAATAAAACTTTTGATAAAAATAATGTTTGTGGGCACACGCACATAACTCACCAAGCTTTCATAGTAATCAAACAAATGGTCTAGGAACGCTTAGATAATGAACAAAAGTAAATAAATATTTATTTTCCTTTAGTCAGAAACCTTCGCGGGTGGGCAAACACCATCACACTAAAGTATTTTTTTCCTTTAATTATAAAATCTTTACTCCTCTCGTATCGAGAATACTGTTTATTTCAAACGAACTCACATTTAGACTTGGATCATTTATTTGTAAGTCATATCAAAGCCTCTTTTCCGAGCGGTATTCGAACTTTGGCCCTCAGTACCGCAAGTCAATGCTAATTCAAAGAATCTTAATACCATTATATTATAAGATATCATTATCATTGCTTGCGATGATAACATCAAAGCACCATTCGGAGTCTTCAAGCTGACACTGCGTGTCTTACCAAGTCGTCAACCTATCTAGTGGCACATCACAACTATGCCGGTAATCAATTAAAGTTTGTGACGGATTTGTATACCGCATTTGTATGACACTGCTGCGAGATCAGCAGGAACTACGGCTTTACGTGAATTCCGTGACACAGGGTTAAAATACCGCCAACTTTCTAACTCTAAGCTGCCATTGAGAAAATTTGTCAGAAATGCCTAATAACCACCTTACCCTGTATTTAAAATCGGGACCGCTTAATCAGCAGTTGCGCTTACAACCACTAAACAAAACAAGTTAGTTACGATTTTGAGTGTGTATCAAAAACAAAACTCGTAGTAGAACCAGAGTAAAGGACAAATATGAACCAACATAGGAATTAGAAAGGGACAACCGATGGGGAAAAAATACAGAAATCGTAATATTGTCTTATTGTTACTATTATTTCTGTATTATTACTATTTCTGTGAGAAGAAAACATGCGAGCGGCAGTCTACAGCGGTAAGTAAAGTGTAGGGTAACTCACCATTAGATTTTAAATATAATCTGTATATTTTTCATACGTGAAAAGAAAACACCCTACCCCTTTTAAGCATATTGTGCGTACAGAGAGTGTGCGATTTAGAACTGTTAGTTTATAGAGAGAAGGAGTACCAAAAGCTAATTTTAATATGTGCTACAAAAAACATAAAATAAAATATAATAAAACGTATCTACATCGATTACATTTATACTGCCAATGTCAAACACATTTCCATTATCGCTTGGATAAATGCACAACGACGACTAAGCGACCACCAGCACACATTATTAAATTTGTTTTAGGCAATTTTATCTTCGATATAACCAGTGGCTATATTTATTAGTGTTATATAGAATATTAAATTTACAAATAAAAACGTTTAATAAAATATTTTACATTTTCGAAAGTAAATAGTCTTTTTAATGAGTGATCACTGTATGATGAAGACTACTACCTCATAGTCTGGAAATATGTTGGTTCCCATACGTATATTTGTACGTACGTATGTATGTGTCTGTGTGTAAGTATGTACATTGAGTACACTGCCCTTTGACTCTATTTTAACTCCAATTATCAATATTAGCGTTGGCGGCCTGGGGATGCATACCACATTTTTTCATAAAATTTTTATATTTTATATTATATGTAACTAGCTCATCTAACGGAAGAACAAATGGTCCTTCAAACTGAGCCTTAGCACAAGTCGATGGTTATTGTTTTTTCTTCTCATGTTTAGTGCATGTTGACTTAAAGTGAAGAATTAAAACATTTTATCCATTGATTTAAATTATTCAATAGTGTTATAAATTTTCTTATTTACCTTCACCAGCTCCAGTAACAGTATGGATGAGCAGAACAACGACGTACAAGCATCGTTGCCCCTCCAGTGACATTGCTGTCGCGAATTACGTACCTTGAAAAATTAATTAAATCTATTACCATCATAAACTTTATTAATATTTTATAAAATAAAGTTATAGCCAATATATGTATTACAGCTGTACACGGGCATACTCTATTTCTAAGATGCTAGTGCAGTAATTAGTTCCGCAGTTCTTCGGTACCTTCAGTCCTCGGTATTTTTTTCTGAGTTATGCATCATTCCACACAATATTTTTCTTCACCACCAAGCACGTGGCACATTCATGTCTTAAATATAATATTACCCTTTAATTTAAAAACTAAATAACAAAGTACACGCAAACTATTCCAGATTTATACTAGTAATTTTAAGTCGATTTAGGTTTGATAATACTAGTGCAAGGGTTAGTGTTCACCTTAGATCTTCATAATATGCGATTAAACCGTTGATTACGATTTTTGATGATCGCCGGATGCCAACTTGGAAAAAACTAATTTATTAATTTAAGTAACATTTCTTCTACTTCGTCTTCAGCCGACAAAAGTCTAATGCCGAACATTGCTTCCATTGTAAAGAGAATTTGCCTTAATCGTCGCGTTTGCCAGGCGGATTGACAATTGCGGCACCAGACTAACATTTGCTCTGCTTTTCACATTTTTAAAATAATAAGAATGATCGTGAGCTCACAGCCCAACTAATAGTAAGTGAATGCAGTAGCTAATTGTTGGCGACGCGCCTATAAAATATTTCAATTTATTAGATTAACCGATCACGAATAGCTTGTAAAAGCATATTGTCAAACAATAATTTTCTGATAAGAAAACGCTTAGTCGAATTTTGAAGAAATGTCGAATTAATGATATGAAGGTCTTGGGTTCGACTCCCAGGCCGGACTAGTTTATCGTTTTCTTAGTAATATTTTCTTAATAGATACGTTTATATGAGAATAAAATGCCTATTTTCAATGATTGATTCATGGAATGTTTTGTTTATGTTATCTGATAAA